>JARSSU010029713.1:0-19733 GCA_029619165.1 Eurosta solidaginis
CGATTAGGTACGGGTACCTGTCTTGTAGGGTTATGTCATGTAGAAAATTGTCAGATATGGTCAAAAGGGGTATCAACGGATGCGCATTATAAGAAACTAATCGCGAAATTTAACTCTTCTCACTGTTCAAAACTTATTAAAAATAAAATGATTAAATAAAATTTTTAAGTTAAACGGTTTTATTGAAAACATACTTACATGAAATAATAATAATAAGAAAACTAGAAAATAATTAGGTAGGTCCTCGGTACTAGTCATCACACTCCTTATCAATCTAGGGCGTTGATCAAACAATTAAATAAAGCGTGGGCCCGTGAAATTTCTAAAAATGTGAGATGTTTTACTTATGACTATCAATAGAAATATGACGCGTCCAACGCTTTATTTAATTGTTTGAACAACGCCCTAGAGTGATAAGAGTGTTATGACTAGTACCTAGGACCTACCTAATTATTTTCTAGCTTTTCGTATTATTATTACTTCATGTAAGTATTGTTTTCAATAAAAACCGTTTTTAACTTTAAAAAATTTTTTTTAAATTAATTTATATTTCAAGTTTTTAGTCTTTATTTAATTACCTATTATTTCTCATTCTATTTGTTCATTTAGAGACTCATTATCACAAGACTCTTTCCTGACAATTTGTTACAACCTAAGTCTCAATACATATCCTTCCAAATACTTTACTCGACTCTGCGCCACGTATGCTTGTCCCTCCTCCAACTCCAAAATATTTTGATGTCACTTCTACCGGACTGCATGCAACATTTGTTCCAAATATGAGTCAAATCGGGCATCATAGGTCGCTTTCTATTCATGTATCTATGTATTATGTGTTCCAAATATGGGCAAAATCGGACCACAAATATGATTTTTGTGAATATCTCGATCCTTCCGCAACCTAGCGGCGAGTTTTTTTTGATAGGTCGCTTTCATTCTTGTATGTATTAAGTGTTCCAAATATGAGCCAAATCGGGCCACAAATACGATTTTTGTGAATATCTCGATCCCATTATTTCTTATTTGCATTATCACCGGTTCTGAACTATATTTCAAGTTTCATGCTTGTAGCTTATCGGGAAGTTACTGAATTTCAATTACAAGATTCGTTCACAACGGCCGTGCAGCCGTGCATGCGGCCATGCGGCCTGTCGACTCAAGCTAAATAAAACCGTTTTTATTAAAAAACGAGGCGCTTTCGATGTCAGTTTAACACGGACTTTGCTTCACCCAATTCACCAAGCAATTTGGAAACAAACACAAAGAAAAGTTATGTATAAATTTATATGCTCAGTTTGCATATAAATTATAATGAATTCAAATAAAATGACCCAGGCGAACATGTTTTCAAATTGTCCTCAAGTTGTTTAAAAAGCAAATTACCCAAAAAAGGTGCCGAATATTTAAAGAATTTTATATTGCGATTGCTGAAAGAATAAGCGAATCAGTGATGGAAAATCCTTTAGTAGATTCTAGGGGCATAAACACTCCTTTGAAATGATTGTTTACCTCATACTTAAGTTCAGGATATATGTATGTATGAGAAAGTTTGAAAAATCACTGGGCTTACATTCAAACATCTGTGTTTATTTGCGAAACTATACAATAGCGTCTGAAATGTTAATTTTGATTTTCATACTTCATCCTTAACATCAACCTCCCGGGTTGACAGGGGGCTAAA
The DNA here is from genome assembly GCA_029619165.1 of Eurosta solidaginis. NCBI lineage: Eukaryota > Metazoa > Arthropoda > Insecta > Diptera > Tephritidae > Eurosta > Eurosta solidaginis. Next base: position 1,682 of record JARSSU010029713.1, read on the forward strand.
GCCAAAATTTATGATGTGCTCTACACGGCGGTCATAGGCCCATCTGGCGTACGTAGTCATAGCATGGTGGCCTGCCCTGAACAAGCAATACAACACTAAAAAACTTGGAAAAATACAAATGGCAGGCATGCGCGGGGTAACAGGTGCACTCAGATCGTGCCCGACGGATGTACTGAACGTTATACTTAACCTGCTGCCACTGACCCTCCACACAGATATACAGCGATCAGCACAGCCATCAGACTAGGGAGTCTAAATACTGGAAAGAAAAGGGTTATGGCCACAGTGACATCCTAACAAAGCTCACCGATGTGGATTCGACAACAGATTACCTCTCAAAAACACTGATTTTCGACAGAAATTACAAAAGTGCAGATACACTCTAGAACGGATATGGCGGACGACAGAGTTGGCAGGGAGGATGCCACCTCAATCTAACCGACGGGTCCAAATGGACTGCGGCGGTCGTGCAGGTGTCTACTCCACAAATAAAAGTCGCAATCCCCATCCGTCTTCCAACCAGCCTGCATCTTCCAAGCAGTACTGCAAGGAATAGAGAGAGCCTGTATCTTCCTTTTGCAGAACCGGATAGACGGAGAGGTAGTTATATACTCGACAGCACAGCGGCACATCAAAGCGCTAGAATAACGTACACATCCTCTAAAGCCGTCGATAACTATAGAGGGTGCTACAAGCAGCTGTCACTCTCAGCTGGGTACGCGGCCACAGGAACATTGACGGCAACGAAAAAGCGGATGAAATAGCAAAGGAAGAGCATCGTTAGATATCACGGAAGCAGTCGCGTGGCACCACCACTCACATCAGTTCAAAGAGACATTCTCACCTATCTAAGAAATAGCAATCCGCGATTGGTACTCTACGGACACCGGTTAGAATCACCAAATTAATATGGTCAGACTACAACCGAAAAGAACCGATGACCTACTAAATAGGTCTAGGAAGAAACATGCTGCAATCACGGCCACTATTACAGGGCACTGGCCGTTTGGCACACACGCGAATAGAATGGGTATCCCCTACATGAGAGTGTAGGAGCTGTAGACAGGAGGGTGCCGAGGAATCGTTACTCACTTTCTCTGCGATGTGCCAGCCCTTGCGAATTTTCGGTCCCGAAACTCTAGGCAGTTATGTGTTGCGGACTTAAGGGCGGTGTCAACTGCCGAATCAAGGACATCAGTAGGTTTATTGATTAAACCAAGTGGTTTGAGTAAAAGTATACACAAGGTACATCAATCCAAACGTAATTGGTTCCAGGAGGAAGTGCATCAAAATGGGCTCTAGAGCGCTACTTGGGGCCCGGCTCCACAGCCGGGCAGCACAGCAACCAACCAACCAACCCGGTTTGACATTTCCTAATGTTGGCTGCCTATTCACTAGTCCCTAGGAGTGAATCACATCGATTATAGCCTATCAACCAATTTAAATATCACCTACATATTACGGCTCCTTTTAAAAATGTGAAGATTGTAGGCACATATATTTACCAGGTGAGGCTTTGTCCTTCGCAAGAACACTCAAAGTGGTGAAGCAAAAACTTCCCGTGTGTGCTACTACCCTAACGTAGTGACAGTCCACTAGTCTGAATTGAATTTGGGTCATCCATAATGAGCTCTTATATCATAGGCCGGAAAACAGCAGTTAACATCTTCAACTAAAAATCGGTCGACTTTCATTCTAAAATATCATTCGATTTACGAAAGACGAGTGAAATTATTGTTGTGAACCACGTCTGACAAACTTTGGGTCTACATCTTAAAATTTCATCCAGGGTCCTTTTAAATTTTAATTATGGTAGATGGCTCCGGTAGCAGTTATACGATTTCACCCGATGTGTTACCAAGTGATATCCACTTAGACTGCTTAGGTTCGAAGGCAGCATCCTTGGGCGAATGTCACTACCTAACATTTCCAGGTGTTTCCCTGGTGTAGCTCGTCAGCATTAGCGCGACAAAAACATCCGTAGAAAGTCTTAGGAGCTACACATAGCGCTCCTACGAAGTGATGTCGACGAGGTCTTAGTTCGAGTCGCAGTCCTATAGCTTCCGCGCGAGCGACTGGTGTGTCGGAATTGTAGCTCGAGAAAAAACTTGTCAGATGCGCCCTGTGCCAGGCGAGAGTCATAAAGTAGTATTAGACAGGTAGACACACATAGCACCGTAAGTCGCCTTTGGGCGTGAACTGCTAGAAGAGCCACAAATGATGTTCGCGACGTTATTAGGAGTTAGCCCGGTGAAACTACGCTTTCACGAGATATACAGACAAAGAGTGTGTATGATTTTATGTAGCTCTATTTCTTGCAGCAGATGCAGCAGTGACACAAATCCAAAAACCGGGTTCAGGTTCGCAGCTTGGCTGAGTGTAAGTGTAGCGAGGGACATCTCTCCGCAAGGCGTTAAACTCTGATAACGATCTGCGAGTATATGAGGCAAACACCCGCAGATCTTTCCGAAGATGACCAAAACGTGACTATCTTTAATATGTACATACAACACAACCTTTCTACATGATTCTTTTTGTTACATAGAACATCATGTCTTGTTTTAAAGTCACCAGGCACCGGTCGTATGCCGGCGAATGGCGCCGACAGCCTGCGCGCAGCGCCGGGATATATATAGAGCCTACGCGCCGCTGGGAGGTGGGCAGTGATCGCTGCGGTAACTTCTAACGTGAAACCAAACACGGATTTACATTATTTTCGATAAGAAGGGATGGAGATGCTTCGCCCCGCAACATAATGCTCCTTTTAGCGCGTTTACCTACCAACTCATTCATGCCCCTTATCTGACGAATGGTTGAATAATAATTGTCAACAACGTAAACAAACTATATATAAAAACCTGATAATATCATCGATGATGCGAATGCCGAAAGAAGCTCTCCGCCGCCGGTTGTTATTGATGTACTTGTCTTACAAAGTATGCAAACTTAGCTCCAACAAGTAGGAAGTTAGTTCTGTGTAACCGAACATTTACATACTCAGTTGAGAGCTATGGTGACAACATAGGGAAAATACTATGTAGTAAAATGTACCGAGGTAACCCTGGAATGTGCGTGTAGAGTGGGATGACTGATGTGTATCAATGAAGGCATTCAAGAGTATTTTATGAGTGCGAGCCTAGTCTATTGCGGGACAGACGATCTTTTCGTAGACATTGCGCCATAAAGGTGTAGCCTAGGGTGTACTCTAGAGGCAGTTTGTACAATATGGGTATCAAACGAATGAGTAGTGAATGAGTGTTCTTAATATGGCTCGTGGTCTTAGTTCCATAGGCTGGTACACTTGCATTTGCGAGATATACGCCATAGAGGTGGACGCGTAGGGGAGGGGTGAGTTCTAGATGTGTTTGTACGAGTACTGGGTATCCAATACTAAGCAGTAGTTAATGAGGGGTTTTAATAGGAGAGTGTGTAGTGTATAGCAGTCGCACCTTGGCGAGATGATCGGCGGATGGCTAGGTGACAGGGGTGACTCTATGACATGCTGCGTTGTACGATATGGTGTACTACTTGGAAGGTGTTAATAAGTACTTTTAAATTAGGGAGTGGGTCGCTATTTCCTTATAGTGGACGCTTTTCGACGAATATCTCCAGGGAAGTTGCGGAACCAGGGTGACAGTTCTAGACTGCGTTGTACAAATATGGGTATCTAAACGAATGGTGTAATGCGTTGTTAAAAGGGAGCGCCTTAGTTCTATGTGCGACGCCGTTTCGAGATATCGCCATAAAGGTGGACGCGGGTGACTTAGAATTTGTTTGTAAGGATTCATGTGGTCTCATGAAGGTGTAATGGTCATTTAAAAAGGGATGTGTGCCTAGTCTATAGGTGGACGCCTTTCGAGATATCGCCATAATGGTGATATATTGTGTTTGTACGATATGGGTATCAATTAAGGTAATGAGAGTTTTAAAGGGCGTGGTGGTAGTTGTATATGTGAAGGCGTTTCGAGATATCGATCTCAAAATGAGGACCGGGTGCGCCTGATATCATATCGTCGGGTCTACCGCTATTTCTTATGTATAGTATGACGAAGCGACAGTATTTCTGCCAAGATCCAAGGGCTTTAATTTCGCCCTGAGAGTCTTTTGCATTCAGTTCTATATAATATGGTAGGCGCGCACACCATTTTACAAAGTTTGTTCTATAAATTATATTTGCGTCACATAAGACTCTATATAACCTCCATGTGTGCTATCCCTTTTTTCGCATGTGGTATTCGATTATGGTGTTTCTTTTCATTTTCGTCGTATTTCGATATCTGAGGAAAAGCGTGATAGTCTGGTCAGGGATTCTGTGGCAGATTGTGTTCTTATGCATATCACAGTGAGAGTCAGATGGGAGTATTACGTGAATAGCTGAGTTTAGTAATAGTATATATGGATTGCTCAGGTACCGTGTTACGGCGATGCGGAAGGACAGACGGTCCGACTGTGTATATAAAACTGGCCTCGCTCATAAGCCGATTGCGCCTTTTCCAGGAAGCAGTTAACGTCATCTACTGCGCACCTGACAAGTTTTACAAGGATGGTAATTTTAGGCTTCGACTTATGGACTAAAATAAACTAAAGTATTCTAGCAGGGGCGATATCTAGATCGAAAATGGCGGAGCCACGACCATTTGAAATTTTGTTTTATTTTTGCTGGTTGCCACCATATCATTCCTGGAGTGATGGTTGGTCGATATTACTTTACTTATATTGCGTGATAGAAGATTTTCAAATTTTGTGTAAAATTGACTTATTTTTAAATAGCGTGGGCGTGTTCTCGTCTCCGATTGTCTAATTTTATTTAGCGCACACTGATCATAGTGAGCTACGTGCTGCCAAACTGTATCCATTATATCTTCACCGACTACGACATACAGCTTGCGAAACTTGTTAAATACCTCTTTAAAAGTGAGCGGGGCGGAACCAACGCCATTGTCAAAACGTGCTACTAATTTATCTGATTCTGCGTCATATAGCTCACACACCTACCAGTTCATGCTTTATCGTCTGTCGGCATAGTGTAATTATCGGAGCATTTGTTTCGTGTTTCGCAATTTTCGATATCAGCAAAGTTGGGCGTAGGTTGTAGTCCGAGTTTCATCCATTATTAATAGCGACTGAGATGAGCGCCAGGAACACTACATACTCTAATTTCATCTAATGGATACTCCTGCAAACTCAATTTGACGGCCAGTTAGCCGGGCTCGTGTACGGAGCTACGGTGGGAGGCGCGACTGAGACTGGGCATCACTCTACCGAGTTCATAGCGAAACGTACTACTGTGGCTGCAAAAGATAGATCCGATATATGAGCTAGTGAAGCTGCTCGTGTGTCGCAACAATTCGTAGCGCTGTCATTATCTGTAGTCATATGTCTGCATCACTGTTCCGGCGTGGCAAAAAGTAATTTCTGTGTACTCAACGTAGTTTCGGTGCAGCCACATTTCTCATTAGCTGGACTCATGCGGTTGTATCTATACGCTATCGACAACATGTTTGTATTATCATCTACCGTGGATCTTGGCTTTCGTAAGATCCAATTACTGACTGTTTGACATGGCGCTCTCCTCTGCTTCTAGGTCTGGCTGCAGAACTCACTGAGTAATACGCTCGGAATCTTTCTATCTCGAATCCACTATACAAAGGCGTCTGTAGGCGATGGCTGCTCGGGCATCTTATCCAACAGCGTCCTGTGTAACAGCGTATCCATAAGCGGGGAGAGGACGTCCTGCATTGGAATGCAGGCGTTAAAAAGGTCCATAAATACTGATTTTCGCGAGGGACCTTATAGGGTTTTTTTAGGTTAAGGGGGCGATATTCTTTGGTATGCAGGCGTCGAGGAGGAAGGGGAGAAGGGGGAGGGGGGGAGGGGGGGGGAGGGGGAAAAAAGGAGGGAGAGGGGGGGAGGGGAAGTTTCACAGGTACCGTGAGGTTAACCGGTGGGGAGGGAAGGTGGGGGGGGGGGAGGGGATTACCTTCTTATCTGTAACTATTTATTGTATCCAGGAGCTCCCGGCGCTTCTGTTATTTCGTGGATTCAACAACATTCGAGTGTGCTTTGGAAAGTCCGAGGTCCTTTTGAGAGGCTTGGCTTCTGTGTTACAGAGGAATGGCGTCAGAGATCTACAAATGCCCAGCTACAGAAATCTCATCAGCTGAGAAATATAGAATCACAAATACAATAGATTAAAGTTATGCTATGATTTTTTTATTATTAATAGAATAGACATTTTAGTGGTTCTTCATTAGGCAGAGAGCGAGTCCGAACACGTCATTATTTTCGTGAGTGAACGTGAAGGGGTTGGCGTAGATCTTCCCCACCAACAGTCAGGGCAACAAGATGGTTCGTTTGTTGTGAAATTGCTTCTGCATTGTTAAAGAATTAAGAAATAGTAAGGGGTGCCTGATGAAACGGATCGGCAGTAAAAAAAAGAACTTCCGGATTTACTTCGTTCAATGAGGCGCATGTACTTGAAATATCGGAGATGCGATTGTGTATGGAGTTTAAGGAAGTCATGGGGGGGACATAAGTTTACACCCATACCTTTTCATGCGCCTTCAGGGCAGGAATATTTTTATTAGTGGTTTAAACATGTCTAGTTAGGGAGGAGGAAGATTACGCTGGAGGGAACAGAGTACCCGGGATGGTTGAATATGATTTCTCAAAAAAAGGCAACAAAGTAAAACGTGGGTTTTTGAATTGTATCTAGGGGGCTGTCCAACAGGGGGGGGGGAGGGGATGACTTGAATTGGGAACATCGCGTGGGGACGCATGATATACAAAAAGGAGTTTTGTAAGGTGGACGGCAGTATGATAACTAACTCTTTTGCAACCCTCTTTTCATTCAGGATGCTGGAAAAACTGAACCTCTCGCTTTATTGACTGTGTGCATTAATTGAGGGTTTGAATACTGAAGTTGGACAATTCATTGTAACTCCCAAGTCGAATAAAACATAGTCCGCTTGCACCAGAGTTGGCTACTAATTGTGTACAACTGAGCGGGCTGTACGTTCCCGAAAGGAGGGGGGAGGGACAGTGAAAAACAATGAACATTAAATTTGTCGATGTTGAGGGGCAAGGTAAAATTCACATTACACCAAGTAACTAAACTATTTACATTTCGACTGGAGTACCGACGATATGCTTAATGGGACCGACGCGATATGACTATAAAATTACGCCGTCCCACGCTTTTGGATTTAAATTGTCTTGATCAACGGGGGGGAGGAGGGTAGGGGAGGGGCGGGGCGGAGGGGAGGCCTGGATTGAATGAGGGAACTGTTAATTATACTGAGGTACCTAAGACCTACCTAATTCTTTTCTAGCTTTTCGTATTATTATTACTGTCAGGTACGTTCGTGTTTCATATAAAACCGTTTACACTTAAAACATTTTGTGGGTGGTTTATGTGATATTTATGTATTTCAGAGGTTTTTAGTCTTTATGTGGTACTCTGCCTAGTTATTTCTCATTCTATTTATTTCATTTAGTGACTCATTTTTACAAGGAATCCTTCCTGACAATAGTATTGGCACAATCTTAAAGTACTCATACATAATGCAACTATGCGGGAGCCAAAGCCCTTTACTCAACTCTGCGCCACGTATGCTTGTCCCTCCTCCAACTCCCCGAAAATAGTGGTGTGGTGGGATTCGGACTGGTCTACCGGGGCACCGTATATTAATAAATTTGAACCAAATATGGACCAAATCGGACCACATACGATTTTTATTTAATATGGCCGATATTGAAAGGTTGCGTCACCATAGCGGCGATATTATTTTTCATACGTCGCTTTTCTATTCTTGTATTATTTATTGGTGTTCCAGATATGAGCCGGGAATCGGACACACAAATACATTTTTTGTCAATATCAATCGATCCTTGGCCGACACGACCTGCGGACAGGGGGGGGGGAAAGGGGGGGGCATTTTTGTTTCAGTGTATTATAAGTGACATTGTCATCGGTTCAGAGGTAACTGGGGGTTTCAAGTTTCAAGATTGTAAGTTTATTCGGGAAGTTTACTTACATTTAAGTACAAATTCGTTCCAAGCAAGGGAAGGGGGGGGGGGGGGAAAGAGGGGGGGGAAACGGCCGGCCGTGCAGCCTGTCAAGTCAACCATAATAAGCCGTTAAAAACTGTTTGGGCACATGAACTAAATTATTTTTAACTAAGAGCTGCAATAACATTAAACCGACAACCGGGGAAGAATATTTAGCTATTTATCTATTTTATTGTAAAGGGGGGGACACAGGGGTATGCGGGGGGGGGGAATAAAGCATTACTCTTTAAACAAACATCCACATATTGTTCCAAATAATCTTTTCTATTATTTGGTACCATCATATATGTATCCTCCTAATTTGCTACAAACGAGGGCGGCTAGGTACAGGGTTCACCCAAATCAAGTGCCGATATATTGCTGTTTGAAAGTTTTTTATGGGGAGTTTTTGTATTAATAAAGCGAATGTACCTACAGGGACGGAAGATTAATGGTGATGAGGGTTGATGGGCACGCGATAAACGGCCATAACCAGAATAAACCAGCTGGATGCGTCCTAGCCTTGGAGTGGAGATCAGGATGAATCGATTATGGTGGTTCCATGAGCGCGGGTTAAAGCTAACATGCGGAAAAATTACATTGATTGGTGCCATAAGTAGGTTGCATTCAGCTGTGGGGGGGTTGTCTCTGGTGTGATATGGCTTTGGTGGTTATAAGTGCAGCCATTAGCGAGGTTCGCCCTTAGTACTTCGAGGTTACGTTAATACAAAAACAAAAACTTTCAAACAGCAATATATCGGCACTCTGATGTTTGGGAATGTACCTAGCTTTTTGTAGCAATATAGGAGTATTACATATATGATGTTACCAAATAACTAGAAAAGATTATTTGGAACAATATGTGGCTGTTTAAAGAGAATTTTATTTCTACGTTACAATAAAATAGTATAAATAGTAATATTCTGTGTTAATTTTATGTCAGCTCTTAGTCCTAAAAATAATTTAGTTCATGTGCCAAACATTTTTTAACGCTTTATTTAGGTTGACTTGACAGGCTGCACGGCCGGCCGTTGTGAACGAATTTGTACTTAAAATGTAAGTAACTTCCGATAAACTACAATCTTGAAACTTGGAATATAGTTCAGAACCCGATGACAATGCAATAATACGAAAAAAAATCGTCGCTAGGTGGCGCAAGGATCGAGATATTGACAAAAATCGTATTTGTGGTCCGATTTGGCTCATATCTGGAACACTAATACATACAAGAATGAGAAAGCGACGTATGAAAATATAATCGCCGCTAGGTGACGCAAATATCGAGATATTAAAAAAAATCGTATTTGTGGTCCGATTTGGTCCATATTTGGTACAAATATTACATACGGTCCGGTAGAAGTGACATCAAAATATTTTGGAGTTGGAGGAGGACAAGCCATACGTGGCGCAGAGTTGAGTAAAGTCTTGGAAGGATTATGTATTGAGTACTTAGATTGTGACAAATTGTCAGGAAGGATTCCTTGTAATAGTGAGTCACTAAATGAACTAAATAGAATGAGAAATAATAGGCAAGTAAATAAAGACTAAAAACTTGAAAATAAAATAATTAAAAAAAAATGTTTTAAGTTAAACGGTTTTATTGAAAACAATACTTACATGAAGTAATAAATAATACGAAAAGCTAGAAAATAATTAGGTAGGTCCTAGGTACTAGTAATCACCACGTCTCATCAATCCAGGGCGTTGATCAGACAATTAAATATAAAGCGTTTGGACGCGTAATTTTGTAAGTCATATCGCGTCGGATTAAGAACGTTCTGTACTCCAGTCGAAATTAAATAGTTTAGTTACTTGGTGTAATGTGAATTTTATGCCCCTCAACATAGACAAGTTTAAGTCTGTTTTTCACGTGGGAACGTACAGCCAGCTTCTTACACAATAGTAGCCAAACTCTGGGAAGCGGATATGTTTTTATCGACTTGGGAGTTACAATGAATTCGTAACTTAGTTTCAACCCTCATATTAATGCCACAGTCAATAAAGCGAGAGGAGTTTTAGCATTTCTGAAAAGATGGTGAAAAGAGTTTAGTTATCCTTACCTTGAGAAAACTCCTTTTATATCATTCGTGAGGCCGATGTTATCAAGTTCATGTGGACAGCCTAGAATCAATTCAAAACAGTTTTTACTTTTTGCCTTGAGAAATCTTCAATGGGACTCTCCGTATAATCTTCCTCCTTACACTAGTCGGTTAAACACTAATAAATATTCCTACCTTGCAAGTCGTAGTGAAATGGTAGGTGTAATACTTATGTATGACTAACTATTAAATGCATCGATTTCAAGTACATTCTTTTGAACGAAGTAAACCTGATGTTCCATGCCGAGTTTCAAGGCATTATATTTTTAATTCTTGAACAATGCAGAAGCAATTTCCAACTAAACGAACCTTTCTGTGTTTGTGTGAAGATTATAACTCTCACTCGAAAATAATTGATGTTTCGGACTCGCTCTTTGCCATGAAGAAAAATGTCTATTTTCTCTTAATAATAAAAAATCATATGCATACTTTTAATCTATTGTATTTGTGATTCTATATTTCTCAGCTGATGAGATTTTCTGTAGCTGGGCAGTTTTAGATTTTGACGCTTAAGAAGCCACTGCCTCTCAAAGACTCGGCAAAGCACCTCGAAGTTGTTGAAATCCCAGAAAAACAGGCAGGAGCTCCTGGATACAATAAATAGTTGCAGATAAGAAGTCCACGGGATCGGATGGAGTGTCAAATATAGCCTTAAAAAACGCTATAAGTCTGGAACATCAGTATTTATGGACCTTTTTAACGCCTGCATTCAAGAGGACGTCTTTCCCCGCTTATGTAAACGTTAAAGCTGGTCCTTTGGATAAGATGCCGAGCAGCCATCCTCCTACAGACTCCTTTGTATAGTTGGATTCGATAGGAAAGATTCCCGAGCGTATTATCAGTGAGGTTCTGCAGCAGGACCCTGAAAGCAGAGGTGCCTTGCTCAACAGTCAGTTTGGATTTCGAAAGTCAAGATCCACGATAGATGTAATACAAACTGTTGTCGATATAGCCCCGTATAGATACAACCGCATGGTCAAAATAAATGGACAAAATGTGTGCACTGAATACTTTGGATACAAGAAATTCTTTTTACACCGCGAGGAAATGGATCAGATAATGACAGCGCTACGAAATTTTGGCACACCTGCTTACCTGCTCATAATATCGGGATCTATTTTTGCGACAGAGTACTTCTCTTTGAATCGGATGAGGACCAAGTCCGTCCGTCGTCCTCTAACACGATAACTTGAGTAAATTTTGAGGTATCTTGATGAAATTTGGTATGTAGGTTCCTGGGCGCTCATCTCAGATCGCTATTTAAAATGAATGAAATCGGACTACAACCACGCCCACTTTTGCGATATCGAAAATTGCGAAAACCGAAAAAATGCGATAATTCATTGCCACAGACGGATAAAGCAATGAAACTTGGTAGGGTGTGTTGAGCTTATGACGCAGAATAGAAAATTAGTAAGATTTTGGACAATGGGCGTGGCACCGCTCACTTTTAAAAGAAGGTAATTTAAAAGTTTCGCAAGCTGTTATTTCGTAGTCGTTGAAGATATAATGATACAATTTGGCAGGCACGTAGCTCCTATTATTATATGTGCGCTAAATAAAAATTAGCAAAATCGGATGACGAGAACACGCCCACTTTTAAAAAAAATTTTTTTTTAAGTCAAATTTTAACAAAAAAATTTAAAATCTTTACAGTATATAAGTAAATTATGCCAACATTCAACTCCAGGAATGATATGGTGCAACCAAATACAAAATAAAACAAAATTTCAAATGGTCGTGGCTCCGCCCCATTTTCATTTAATTCGTCTAGAATACTTTTAAGGCCATAAGTCGAACTAAAATTTACCAATCCTTGTAAATTTGGTGTGCGCATAGATGACGTTAACTGTTTTTCTGTGAAAAAGGGCGAAATCGGTTGAAGCGACGCCCAGTTTTTATACACAGTCGGCCGTCTGTCCTTCCGCTCGGCCGTTAACACGGTAACTTGAGCAAAAATCAATATATCTTTACTAAACTCAGTTCACGTAATTATCTGAACTCACTTTGTATTGGTATAAAACTGGCCGAAATCCGACCAGAACCACGCCCCCTTTTTCGATATCGAAATTTACGAAAAATGAAAAAACACCATAATTCTATACCAAATGCGAAAAAAGGGATGACACATGGTAGTTATATTGGTTTATTGACGCAAAATATAATTTTAGAAAAAAACTTTGTAAAATGGGTGTGGCACCTACCATATTAATTAGAATGAAATGAAAAAGCTCTCCAGGGCGAAATTAAAAGCCCTTGGAATCTTGGCAGGAATACTGTTCGTTCATATATAAATAAATTAGCGGTACCCGACAGATGATTTTCAGGGCCACCCAGGTCCCCATTTTGGTCGATATCTCGAAAACGCCTTCACATATACAACTACCACCACTCCCTTTTAAAACTCTCATTAACCTTTAATTTGATACCCCATATCGTACAAACACATTATATTCACCTTTATGGCGATATCTCGAAAAGGCGTCCACCTATAGAACTAAGGCACACTCCCTTTTAAAATACTCATTAACACCTTTCATTTGAGACCCATATCTTACAACAAATTCTAAGTCACCCCTGGTCCACCTTTATGGCGATATCTCGAAAAGGCGTGCACCCATAGAACTAAGGCCCACTCCCTTTTAAAAACGCATTACACCTTTCGTTTGATACCCATATTGTACAAACGCATTCTAGAGTCACCCCTGGTCCACCTTTTTGGAGTTATCTCGAAAAGGCGGTCCACTTATAGAAATAGGCCCACTCCCTTTAAAATACTTATTAACACCTTCGTTACCATATCGTACAAACGCCTTCTAGAGTCACCCCTGGTCCACCTTTATGCCGATATCTCGAAAAGGCGACTACCTATACAACTACCACCACTCCCTTTTAAAACCCTCATTAATACCTTTAGTTTGATACCCATATCGTACAAACACATTCTAGACTCACCCCTGGTCCACCTCTATGGCGATTATCTCGAATTGCGTCCACCTATGGAACTAGACCCACGCCATTTTAAAACACTCATTAACACCTTTCGTTTGATACCCATATTGTACAAACGCATTCTAGAGTCACCCCTGGTCCACCTTTATGGCGATATCTCGAAAAGTCGTCCACCTATAGAACTATGGCCCACTCATAAAATACTCTTTAATGCCTTTCATTTGATACACATGTCATACAAACACATTCCAGGTTACCCTCGGGTACATTTTACTACATGGTATTTTCCCTTATGTTGTCACCATAGCTCTCAATCTGAGTATGTAATGTTCGGTTACACCCGAACTTAACCTTCCTTACTTGTTGGAGCTAAGTTTGCATACTTTTGGTATAGACAGTAACAATAAACACCGGCGCGGAGAGCTTTTCCGGCACTACATCGGATGATATTATTGTTTTTATATATTTTGTTTTATGTTGTTACAATTTATTATTCAACCATTGTCATATAAGGGGCATAATTAGTTGGTAGGAACGCGCTAAAAGGAGACATTATGTTTCCGGGGCGAGCATTTTTCTTCGAAATATGTAATTTTTGGGTGTTCACGTTAGAAGTTACGCCGATCACTTTATCCGGCGGCGGCGGCGTAGCTCTATTATATACCGGCGGCGGGCGGCGTCGGCGTGCCCGCCGGCATACGCCGTGGTTGTTACTTTAAAAAGCTGATGTTTCTATTTAAAAAAAATAATATTTAGAAAGGTTTTGTTTGTATGTACATATTAAGGAATTCAACGTTTTGGTCATTTCGGAAAGATCTGGGGGTGTTTGCCTCATAATCTCGCAGATCGTTAAAAAAATTTCAGGAGTAACGCCTTGCGGAAGGATTGTCCCTCGCTCACTTACTCCAGAAAGGCTTCGAACCTAACCCCGGTTTTGGATTTGGTACTGCTGCATCTGCTGAAAAGAAATAGAGATACATAAAATCATCACACTTTTGTCTGTATATCTCGTGAAAGCGTAGTTTCACCTGGGCTTAACTCCTATAAACGTCCGCGAACATCATTTGTGGCTCTTTAGCGTTCACGCACAAAGGCGACTTACGGTGCTATTAGTGGTCTATTAATACTCATGACTCTCGTGGCACAGGGCGCATCCAGTTTTTTCGAGCTACAATTCCCGACCACCAGTCGCTCCGCGGAAGCTATAGAACTGCGATTCGAACTAATACCTTCGTCGACATCACTTTCGTAGAGCTCTATGTGTAGCTCCTAAGACTTTCTAACGGATGTTTTTGTCGCGCTATGCTGCCGAGCTACACCAGGGAAACACCTTGAAATGTTAGGTATGACTATTTCGCCCAAGGATGCTGCCCTCGAAATCCTAAGCAGTTTCTAAGTGGATATCATTGGGTAACACATGGGTGAAAATCGTATATCCTCGGGCATCTACATAATTAAAATTTTAAAGGACCCTGATGAAATTTTTAAGATGTAGACCCAAAGTTGCAGACGTTTGGTTTCACAACAATAATTTCAATAGTCTTCGTTAAATCGAATGATATTTTAGAATGAAGTCGAACCGATTTTAGTTGAAAGATGTAACTGCTGTTTTCCGGCCTTATGATATAAGAGCTCATTATGGATGACCCCAAATTCAATTTTCAGACTAGTTGGGACTGTCCACTACGTTAGGGTAGTAGCACACACGGGAAAGTTTTTGCTTCACCACTTTGAGTGTTCTTGCGAAGGACAAAGCCTCACCTGGTAAATATATGTGCCTACATCTTCACATTTTAAAAGGAGCCGTAATATGTAGGTGATATTTAAATTTGGTTGATAGGCTATAATCGATGTGATTCACTCCTAGGGACTAGTTGATAGGGCAGCAACATTAGGAAATGTCAAACCGGTGGTTGGTTGGTTGCTGTGCTGCCCGGCTATGGAGCCGGGCCCAAGTAGCGCTCTAGGCGCCATTTTGATGCACTTCCTCCTGGAACCAATTACGTTTTGGATTGATGTACCCTGCGTATAGTTTTACTCAAACCACTTGGTTAGATCAATAAACCTACTGATGTCCTTGATTCGGCAGTTTGACACCGCCCTTAAGTCCGGAAACACATAACTGCCTAGAGTTCGGGACCGAAAATTCGCTAGGGCTGGGCACTCGCAGAGAAAGTGAGTAACCGATTCCTCGGCACCCTCCTGTCTACAGCTCCTACACCTCTCATTGTAGGGGATACCCATTCTATTCGCGTGTGTGCCAAACGGCCAGTGCCCTGTAATAGTGGCCGTGATTCTGTATATTTCCTTCCTAGACCTATTTAGTAGGTCATCGGTTCTTTTCTGGTTGTAGTCTGGCCATATTAATTTGGTGATTCTACAGGTGTCCGTAGAGTACCAATCGCGGATTGCTATTTTCCTTAGATAGGTGAGAATGTCTCTTTGAACTGATGTGAGTGGTCGATGCACCGCGACTGCTTCCGTGATGTCTAACGATGCTCCTTCCTTTGCTATTCATCCGCTTTTTCGTTGCCGTCAATGTTCCTGTGGCCGGGTACCCAGCTGAGAGTGACAGCTGCCTGGTTGGCTGCTTCACTTAGCACCCTCTTACACTTATCGACGGCTTTAGAGGATGTGTACGTGATTCTAGCGCTTGAGTGCCGCTTGGCTGTCGGAGTATATAACTACCTCACCGTCTATCCGGTTCTGCAAAAGGAAGATACAGGCCCTCTCTATTCCTTGCAGATCTGCTTGGAAGATGCTGGCTGTGTTTGGAAGACGGATGGGGATTGCGACTTTTAGTTGGTTGGAGTAGACACCTGCACCGACGCCGCAGTCCATTTTGGACCCGTCAGTGTAGATTGAGGTGGCATCCTCCCTGCCAACTCTGTCGTCCGCCCAATCCGTTCTAGAGGGTATCTGCACCTTGTAATTTCTGTCGAAAATAAGTGTTTTTGACAGGTAATCTGTTGTCAAATCCACATCGGTGAGCCTTGTTGGGATGTCACTGTGGCCATAACCTTTTTCTTTCCAGCATTTAGACTCCCTTAGTCTGATGGCTGTGCTGATCGCTGTATATCTGATGTGGAGGTTCAGTGGCAGCAGGTTAATTATAACGTTCAGTGCATCCGTCGGGCACGATCTAAGTGCACCTGTTACCCCTGCGCATGCTGCCTTTGTATTTTGTCTATTTTTTTAGTGTTGTATTGCTTGTCATGGCAGCGCAGCCCCATGCTATGTACTACGTACGCTATGATGGCGCCTTATGACCGCCGTGTAGAGCACATCATACATTTTGGCTTTAGCACGTCAGCCCGGGAGGTTTGGGATGTTGAAGGATGAAGTATGAAGATCAAAATTACAGTGTCAGACGCTCTTGTATAGTTTTCGCAAACTAGTAACACACGATGTTTGAATGTAAGCCGCAGTGATTTTTTCAAACTCTTCTCATACATACATATATCCTGAACTTAAGTATGAGGTAAGAGATCATGTTCCAGGAGTGTTTATGCCTCCTAGAATCTACTAAAGGATTATTTCCATGCACTGATTTCGCTTATTCTTTCAGCCATCGCCATATAAAATTCTTAAATATTCGGCACCTGGTAATTTGCTTTTTACCACTTGAGGACAGTTTGAAACATGTTCGCCTTGGGTCATTTTATTTGAATTCAATTATTAATTTAAAAACAAAATATGCAAACTGATGCATATAATGTTTATGTACATACTTTGTTCTTTTAGTGTTTGTTTTTCAATTGCTTGGTGAATTGGGAGTGCTGGCACAGTCCGTGTTAACTGACGATCGACAGCGCCTGTGTTAATCAACGGTTTTATTTAGCTTGAGTCGACAGGCCGCATGGCCGCATGCACGGCTGCACGGCCGTTGTGAACGATCTGTCATTGAAATTCAGTAACTTCCTCGATAAGCTACAAGCATGACTTGAATATAGTTCAGAACCCGGTGATAATGCAATACTAAGAATAATGGATCGAGATATCCAAAACTCGTATTTGTGGCCCGATTGGCTCATATTTGAACACTAATACATACCACTCGACGTGAAAAGCGACCTATCAAAAAACTCGCCGCTAGGTTGCGGAATGATCGAGATATTCACAAAAATCATATTTTGGTCCGATTTGGCCCATATTTGGAACACATAATACATAGTACATGAATAGAAGCGACCTATGATGCCCGATTTGACTCATATTTGAACAAATGTTGCATACAGTCCGGTAGAGTGACATCAAAATATTTTGGAGTTGGAGAGGAACAAGCTACGTGGCGCAGAGTCGAGTAAGTATTTGGAAGGATTATGTATTGAGGACTTAGGTTTGTAACAAATTGTCAGGAAAGAGTCCTTGTGATAATGAGTCTTAACTGAACTAAATAGAATGAGAAATATAGGTAATTAAATAAATGACTAAAAACTTGAAAATAAATAATTTCATGTTTTTAAGTTAAACGGTTTTATTGAAAACAATACTTACATGAAATAAATAATACGAAAAGCTAGAAAATAATAGGTAGGTCCTAGTTACTAGTCATACACCTCCTTATCACTCTAGGGCGTTGTCAAACAATTAATAAAGCGTTGGACGCGTCATATTTCTATTGATAGTCATAGTAAAACATCTCACATTTTTAGAATTTCACGGGCCCACGCTTTTATTTACTTGTTTGATCAACGCCCTAGATTGATAAGGAGTGTGTGACTAGTGCCCTAGGACCTACGAATGATTTCTAGCTTTTCTTTTATATTATTAGTTCATGTTAGTATTGTTTTCCAATAAAACCGTTTACTTAAAAATTTTTATATTTAATCATTTTATTTTTAATATAAGTTTTGTACAGTTAGAAGAGTAAATTTCGCGATTAGTTTTTCTTCATAATGCGCATCCGTTGCTATCCCTTTCGACCTATCTGACCCATTTTCTACATGAAC
>JARSSU010029714.1:0-48897 GCA_029619165.1 Eurosta solidaginis
GGCACCAGCAGAACTGCATCGCGTCAATCGGTTGGTAAAGACAAATAGAAAGAATAGTAGGACCCTCCAAAGGAAATGAAATTATGTTGTTGGTATCATAATACACAACAAACCGCGCCCGCTCCTTCTGCTGGTCTTAAGTATAAGTTAATAAAACAATCTAAAATAGGCGTGGTCTTATTCCACCAGCCGCTAACAAGCGATATTTTCGTGCTCATCCATGTTCCAAAATATGTCCCAACCCACAAGGGCGGGGGGTGGCGTTCGTGTCCAGTGTGGTTAGCTCTCGGCAGCATTTTCGTTTATGGTAATGCAAGATAAATGGTTTGTAGATAATTAAATCAGTATTGTAATTTACTTTTACTAAGTCACCTTTATTTGCTTAATTTTTTGATCCTCCTGGTTGAGGGGAGTATAGGGCATTTGTTCTTATCTGCAATACACAAGAAAATATCTGTGTGCCGGTTGCCTGTATACAAAGCCACAACACATTGATGTTTCTGACAGTATCAGCATAATGCATAACACTCTTGGATTCTAATTTGTATACGTTTCTGATAGATACCACTTCTTACCACCCTCCTCCCTCCCTACACCTTCCTTTCCACCGTGAATAAAAACCTGTCCTTAGGTAAACGCTTTAGTTGATTCCTTTATACCGCTCGTTCCTTCCGATGAGGTAAGTAATACTGCGTATTTGCGTCTATGTGTAGCTAATGTCGTCGTCAGCAGCCCCGTTCGCATTATTTCTCGTATGAACTGGATAGTAATGATATCCCTTTTTCTATGTTACTTTATGTATACCAAAACATATTGTAATTGAGCTCTCTGACACTACTGAGGGCAAGGTGAGAAAAATATATGGCTTTCGACCTCCGCGATAGACGCGATGTCTGCTGCTTTTTGTCGATGTTAATATTGTGCTTAAATCGATAATTTTCAACATGATAAGCGATAAAAAAGTAAATAACGAGGATATTGCACCCAAGCACTTGTCGAACTCTTATGGGGGGGAGGAGGTTTTGTCTGGTCACCAAAAGTACTGATATTTCGTTTAGACTCAACTCCCCCCACCAATATTATATATTATACGGATAAGGAGGTAGATACAACATTTTTTACCCGTCGAGGGTCTGAAGTGTGGGATTGTAGCAAAAATGCAATTATTTGTTCATATTCCCTCCCTCCTCCCGAGTACTCCTCCTTTCCACCCTCTCGAATTTTTTTGCTAAAAAATTAAAAATTTAACAACAACACAAGCGTTCCTATTCAAACGTCCTGTAAGCGCCTATTTAGGGGGAGGGTTAAGGTTAAGCAAGCATTAGGTAAGACAACTATTGGCACTTAACACCCCGCCAAACACAAAAAATAACAAAAAACCCGAAATAAAAAACCCCCCTATGAAAATTATTTTTAACAACCCCCAAAAAAACAAAAAAAAAAAAAAAAAAAAAAATGTAAAACCGAGAGGAAAAAAACCGAACGGGACGCACAACAAACAAACCGCACACATAACAATTTTTCATTTTTTTTTTTTCATCTCCTTTTTTTTTTTCTTCAACCAAAAACCCAAATCGAAAGCAATCAAATGGGCACATAGCGTGAAAACCCAGAGGGTACACTATTAAAGACATTCTGTATCGAAAAACGAAGACCTTACCTATTAAAACAAAACCGACAGCAAGCTCTTTAACTATTTCAACTATGACAATGTTACAAAAAAATATGGAGGATCGAAGGCCAACAACTATGATTCCCAAAATCTAATCCTACAACGACTACGGGTATGTTGGAAAATAAAAAAAAGTAACCGACGAAACACAGCTCATTACTATGCACAGCACTAATTTTATTAGGTGAGGAAGGCCCAAAACACATCAAAAAAACAAACAAGCTCACAGAGATATCTTTATTTAATTTCCTCTTATACCTTTCACATCTATTCAAAGTCCTTTTTTTGTAAAATTAAACTTTTTTTTAAAACAAAACTTTAAGAAAGAAAAAAACTCTAAAACCAAAAAAAAAGGGTTTTCAATGTACTAATTTTTCTAAATTTAATGTTGTTTTCCTTTTTTTTTATACAAAATTATAAAAAATAAAATAAATAAATAAAAAAATAGATAACAAAAAAAACAAAACCGAAAAAACACCGTGAAATTTTTTTTCTTTTATTTTTCTTTTTTTATTTTTTTTTTTTTTTATTTTTCGTTTCCCCTTTTTTACTTTTTTTTTTTTTTCTGTCTTTTTTCCCGAAAAATTTTTCTTTATTGTTAAACACTTTTTACATTAGACGCCATGGCACCAATTCCTCCTTTCCCCAAAACTCACCCTTAAATATATGTAAGCCCTATCTCTCTCCCCCCCCCCTCAAAACGGATAGGCGACACCACTCCTGACCAAACTAACCAATAGGCTAGCCCATGCGAAAGCACCCGCATAACATCCCCAGACGCAACCAGAACACCCACAATACCTGCCATATTCATGTCATCATCTAAATCTGAACTCTTTTCTATTTTCTCCTATCTGAAAAATCTTCTTTCTATCTGTGGTCTAAACATACTAATCTGCATAGTCTCCCCCTCACTACCCACCACCCCCCCCCCCCCCCCCCCCCCAACCCCCCCAACCCCCCGCTCCCCACCCCCCACCGCCCACCCCCCCAATCTGCATTCTCTTTTCGTCTCTAGCTTCTCTAATCTAATTTTACCATCTACTCTTCTCTGTCTATGTCACACTTTCTATATGTTAGTTGTTTTCTATACCAATACACAACCAAGAACTCATAATAAAATCTTTCTTTTGTTCACCCCACTCTTCACATCTAAATTTAACCATAACTTATTAATTATATAAAACGGTCACAACGGCACGCTTTTCACACCAAAAAACACAAAAGAACCCAACAACAACAAAATAAAAATAAAAACAACACAAACACGTATTCTCACACAAAGTTAGCTAAACTTTACAAAAAACACATAAAACAAAAAAAAAAAAAACACGAAAAGCGCATCGGAAAGAAAAAAATTTAGTCCGCTTACAGACGTTTTATTTTATTTCATTTTTTATCTAATTTTAATATACTAGAAAAACGCCGCAAAAAAAATACAACATAAATTTCGATGATGGAAAGTAGAGTTCCAAAGGCAAACAAGGAGAGGAAACAAACCAAAAAAAAAGAAAACGCAGAGAACAAGAAAGGAGGCGAATGACAGCTAAAAAAATCAAACATTTCAATAGCAAGATATTCGCAATTACCAAAGCACAAACCGACACAAGGCATTTTTTTTTATTATGTTTTTATTTTTTCCTAGTTTATTTTATTTTTTTATTTATATTTCTATTTTTATTAATTCTAGATCTTATTTTTATTTTTTTCTCTAGCTTAATATTGTTTCTCTAAGTAATTTTGTTTTTTCTATTTTTTGGCCTTTTGATTATCTGTATTTTTTCTTGTTTTGTTATGTTTTTATTTGTGTAATTTTTCGTTTTGTTAGGTATATTTCGATAATCTTTTCCATTTTTTGTTTTTATTTTTTTTTTAAATTTTTACCACTTCTCCTTAAAATCCTCTTTTTCAAAATCAATATAATTAACCTTACTCATGTCTATATTATAATCCTTCTCTTTTCCAATATATCAAACAATTTATATATACTTATTTTTTTTTTGTGTTTTTTTTTTTTTTCTTGTTGTCTTGTTTTTTTTGTTGTTTGTTTCTTTTTGTTGTTTTTTTTTTGTTTTTGTTTTTTTTTTTTTTTTTCTATTTTTTTTTTGTTTTTTTGTTTGTTGTTTTTTTTTTTTTTTTTTTTTTTTTTTATTTTTTTGTTTTTTTTTTTTTTTAATATTTAAAACTTTTTTTTTCTTCCTTTTTGTCGACTCGAGATTAACATGGCCCTATCCTCGAAAAAAAATATCTGAAAAACGAAAGATTAGAAAGCCTGCAAAGATCGATGAAGTTGTTTATTCCTCCTGGTTTCTTCCACCTCAGCAATTTTTTTTTAAAAATCGACCCGACGTGATTCTAAATCACAAGAAACAAAAGTCTGGGTTAGTCACACTCACCCAACAATGCTATCTGTACAACGAAAAATCAAACAAACCATCATCACTCAAAACCAGTCATCCCCAAAAATGTAACACAACACCAAATACAAAACCAAACCCAATTTCCAAATGAGACAAAAAGCAAAAAAAAAAGGAATAAACACAACCAAGAGGCAAAGTGGAAAACAAAACCAAAAAACGCCCCACCAACAAAAAAACCAACCCACAACAAAAAAAAAAAACAATCGATCAAACACACCTGATCTATACTCAGATTTTGTTCCAATTTCCAGCCACCAGCTACGATAACTATCCAACAGCACACACCGTCTTAAAAGACAACTCACACCAGGCCACTTTTGTGTGGTTTGCGTTTTACATAAAATAAAGATCCTATTAAAAGGATATGCAAACACAAACCAACGTCGACGCGAAGCGATTCGCCAAGTGTGTCCGGGGTGAGAAAAGCCTCAGCACCCAGGTGCAAAAAAGAACAGATCAGAAAAAAGAAAAAAAAAAAGTGGGCGTTAAGGGCCAGGCAACCCCAGACAAAAAATTATTAAAGACAAGCTATGTGTACTTTTTTTTAAACCGAATCATACACAATATATGCCCCCCCACCCCCCCCCAATCCTCACCAGCCCCCATTAACCGTCCTTGTCCTTCTGTCTCCCATCCTTTCACCACCCTCTCCAACAACACACGATGAGTCTGTTCCCTTCAGCGTTTCTGCTTCACTACTTCACTTGAGCCCAATAAGGGCCCTCCCTACTTCCACCAGGTTTTTTATTTTTGGAGGTAGCGATGTTGTTTGACAAAGGCGTACCAATTTTTATTTTCCTCTTTCCAGAAACAAACATTTTTTTTGAAAAAAAAAAAAAAAAACGCAAAAAACAAAAGAACACAAACCACCACACCAACACCAAAAAAACAAAACACAAAAACGAAAAAAAAAAAAAAAAAATTCCAAACAAGGTTTGGGGGTCAACGCCAACGAACCCAGATACACAAAAACAATAAAAAAACGCAAGCCTACAATTTGTTTTCCATTGTTTTGCCAATTCCATTCCGCAAAGGAGCCCTAATCTCCTCGCACCGAGCCACACGGTGCCCCCCCACGCCCGCTCCAAACAACACACAAAAACAAAAAACACAAAAAAAACACACAATAACGAAACACACCACCGACACAACCCAAAAACCCCCCGTTTTCTTTTTTTCTTATACTTTTTTTTTTTTTTTTTTTTTTTTTTTTTTTTTTTTTTTTTTTTCTTTCTTTTTATTTTTTTTCTCTTTTTTCTTTTTTTTTTTACCTTTTGTCTCTTTTTTTTGTTTTTTTTTTTTTTTTTTTTTTAAGGCGGGGTTTTTTTTTTTTTTCTTTCCGTTTTTTTTTGTTTTTTTTTTTTTTTTTTTTTTATATTTTTTTTTTTTTTTTTTTTTTTTTTTTTTTTTGTTTTTTTTTTTTTTTTACTTTTTTTTTTTTTTTTTTAGCCGGAACAGGGAGAGCATTTTTCAGCGGGGGAATCTTGTTCGGTAAAAAAGCAGACAAAGGCGAACACCAACACACCACCTTTTATTAGAACTAGTTTTTTTTTTTTTTTTTTTTTTTAATTTAAAAAAATCTACTTAAAAAATGTGCTTAATTGTTCCGTCACGCATACCTTAGAAACCATCTTTATTTCTTTTTTTTTTTCTTTTTTTCTTTTTTTTTTTTTCTTTTTTTTTTCTTTCTTTTTAATTTTTTTTTTTTTTTTTTTCTTTTTTTTTTTTTTTTTTTTTATTTTTTTTTTTTTTTTTTTTTTTTTTTTCTTTTTTTTTTTTCGGAAGATCAACAAGTTTTTTTTTTTATAGGTGGGAAACAGGGAAAGGATTTCTTGTTTAATAAGGTGTGAATTGGGGGTGAATGGGCTGGGGTACTATAAGTAATATGCGTGATTGTGTTTGGGTGGTTGAGAGTTCAGGATGGGGTTGGAGTAGGTTTATGAATGTTTTATTTAAGAGGTAAACTAATAATTTTTAATTTTTTGATTGTTTGTTGGTTTGTGGTTATTTCGTTGGTTTTGTGTTTTGTTTTGGTTTTTTGTTGTGTTTTTTTAATTATTGTGTTGTTTTAATGTTGTATTTTTTGTATCTGTATTTTTTCGTTTATTAATTTATATTATTTATTTTTTTAATTTTTTTTTTACATAAATTTATATGATTATTTTTTTTTTGTATTTTTTTTTTCTTATTTTTTTTTTTTTTTTTTGTTGCCCCTGTTTTCACGCAAGTTTGTAAGGCTCTTTGGTCGTACAAAACTAATAAAAACAAATTGAGGGAAAGAATAAAAACAAATAAAGTGCAAGGAAAGAAGAATAAGAAGGTTTAAGACAAAAAAGTGGACTAAAATAATAAAAAAAAAAAAAAAAAAAAAAAAAATAAGTAAATAAGAGAGAAATGATATGAAGAAGAAAAGATAATTCAATCAAGAGTGGAACTTAAAATATAAAACTAAAAAGAAGATAAACAAAAAAAAAAAAAAAATATGAAATCGGTGGGGCATAGGAAGTAAAATTAATGAACAATTCTATGTATATCTTCGTGTTTAAATAAAAGCAAATATCGCTAACAACTATAAAAAATACATAAATAAAACATTTTCATTTTAATCCTTTGTAGGTGAGTGTGAATTTGGTTTCGGATGTGGGGTTTATCTTAAAAATTATTTTTAAATTTATTTTTTTAATTTTTTTTTTTTTGCCTACGACCCTTTTTAAAGTCAATTATATAAAAGTGGGCGGGGTCCTTAACCAATCTTATCCATTTTTATTCGAAATATTTCCTGCTTTAAGGAAAATATGTGTACCCGATTTTGTTACGATCCGTTAATTTTTCTTCGAGTTATGGCTCCCGAAACATAGAAAATTGCTTAGTCATAAAAGGGGCGATTCCACACCCATTTTTTAAGATTTGAAGTTTTTCCTATTTACTGTTATAAATCCACTTGGGAAATGAAATACCATTGATATAAAGCTCTTTTTTGCAAAGATATAGCTTATTTTATTCATTCACGACCCTTTTAAAAATCGCCGCCGAATTTAGTTACGATAGGTTTAACGATTTTTGATTTATGATTAATAATATTTGTAAAATTGATTTTATCACAAGTGGGCGGTGCCACGCCCATTTAAAAAAATTTTTTTAATTTTTATCAAGCGCCTCAATATCAGCCCACACGCCAAATTTAAACATTCTAGGTGTATTATTTACTAAATAATCAGGTTTTTTTTGTTTTCCAAAATCTTATATATATAAAAAGTGGGCGTGGTTATCATCCGATCCCGCTCATTTTCAATACTAATCTATTCTGGCTCCAGATAAGCTCGTGTACCAAATTTGGTGAAGATATCTCAATATTTACTCAAGTTATCGTGTTAACGGACAGACGGACGGACGGACGGTCGGACGGACATGGATCAATCAAATTTCTTTCGATACTGATGATTTTGATATATGGAAGTCTATATCTATCTCGATTCCTTAATACCTGTACAACCAACCGTTATCCAATCAAAGTTATAATACCCTGTGAAAAATACAGCTGGGTATAAATATTAAGTAAAACAAAACCTAAATAAATAACAAATAAAACTGCCACTGACAGAAAAATGTTCTACGTTTTGATCACACACTGACGCGTCTTGTTCATCAGAAACTGTGACAACGCTTTTAAAGCTGATTTTTTTGTTTGTTAATCGTATCGCGAATCGATGACCACAAAATCTGTTAATGAAATCGTTAAACATTTGCTTTGGGTCTGGCGTATTTAGTTTGGGATATAAAATTAAAAAAATGTAATGCGCGATAACCTCCGAAGAGATTTTAGGCCGAGCTTCTCTTCCAATTTGCGTCGTGCTCCTTTTTTCACACTCCGGGCAAAGCAACAACAAAATTTTAGAAATAAGGTTTTTCAATTAGAAGAAAATTTTTCTAAGCGGAGTCGCCCCTCGGCAGTGTTTGGCAAGCACTCCGAGTGTATTTCTGCCATGAAAATCTCTCAGTGAAAACTCATCTGCCTCGCAGATGCCGTTCGGAGTCGGCATAAAACAAGTAGGTTCAGTTCCGCCAATTTGTAAGAAAAAATAAAAAGGAGTACAACGCAAATCAGAAGACAAGCTCGGCCTAAAATATCTTCGGAGCTTATTTGTTTATTTATATATGGGGTATTTCATTCCATTTGGACCAATTTTGAACCCGACCCCTTTAGAATTGGCTGAAAGTTTTTCTTCTTTTTCTAGCTTACGAAAGAGTTTTTCAGAATTTTTTCAAATTTTTTCATCCAACTCAAAAAACGTTATGAATTTCTAAAAAAAACACCGTTTTTGTTTTCAAAATGCTATAACTTTTTCAAAAATTGACCGTTTGGAATTTTTTTTTAATTTGTTTTTAAATGTACTTTTCGGATAAAATACAAACAAATTTTTAAAGTTTTTTTTTAATTTTTCAGTTTTTCGAGATTTTTCGAATTTCGCCATTTTCTTTTTCTTTTTCTCATAAAAAACTTCAATCAATTCTGCAATCATCCCCACTAATCCCGGAGTGGGCCGATTTCTTTTATATTTTTTTTATTTAATTGAAAAAAATGTTCAAAAATAAAATTTTTTTTTATCAATTTTATTTATATAACAAAAAAATGTAAGAAAATGATTTTTAAGTATTCTTTTCTTTATATATTATGGTAATCTACGATTAAAATAACCAGAATTAATGACTGAAAGCGAAAGCGAGTCATTTTAATCGTAGATTACCATAATATATAACGAAAAGAATACTTAAAAATCATTTTCTTACATTTTTTTGTTATATAAATAAAATTGATAAAAAAAAATTTTTTTTTCAATTAAATAAAAAAAAATATAAAAAAATCGGCCAACTCCGGGATTAGTGGGGATGATTGCAGAATTGATTGAAGTTTTTTATGGGGGGAAAAAATGGCGAAATTCGAAAAATATCGAAAAACTGAAAAATTAAAAAAAAACTTTAAAAATTTGTTTGTATTTCTTCCGAAAAGTACATTTAAAAACAAATAAAAAAAAAGATCCCAAACGGTCAATTTTTGAAAAAGTTATAGCATTTTGAAAACAAAAACGGTGTTTTTTTAAAAATTCATAACTTTTTTTGAGTTGGATGAAAAACTTTGAAAAAATTCTGAAAAACGTCTTTCGTAAGCTAGAAAAAGAAGAAAAACTTTCAGCCAATTCTAAAGGGGTCGGGTTCAAAATTGGTCGAAATGCGATGGAATACCCCATATATATCTACAGGACATAGTCCCCACAGATAGGCAAAATACAACAAAACAAAATAAAATAAAATTTAATAATAATAATTACACAATACAAATTGATCAAAAACAAATAAAAAGTCTTGGCGACTTAAATACATTCAAATACTAATTACAAATATATACTGTACCTTATTAAATCATTCAAATTAAAAGTCTAAAATACGCACAGAGGCATAGGGGGTTACACATTACATATTTAACGTAGTAAGCAGGTACTTTTTAATTCTGAAAATCGGATCGCAAGCATCTAAGTTTTTGCAGTGATTATTGGAACGATGACAAATTACACGAAGTGGGTTATGCAATTCGAAGTGTAATTATTGCAGTTGTTGGCACATTGATCTTAATTTCGCCAAGCAAAAATGGACTAGCTATCATCCCTCTTAAGAGTTTTACTATAAATAAGACACCAAACCAAGCATCTCCCTACGGCTCTGTAATGTAAGCAACTGTAATAGTTTTAACCGGCTGCAGTACGGCGGAAGATTCCTTGACGTATCCCATGGCAAGTGTTTTAAAGCAAACAGCAAAAAGTGTTTTTTGGACCGATTCCAGTTTATCGCCGTGATTCTGATAATGTGGGCTCCAGATTATCGAAGCCTGTTGCAATATTGGCCTCACTAATTATGTAAAAAAAAGTTTTAGTAACGTACGGATCATTGAATTCCTTAGACCACCTGTTCACCACCACCTTTTAATAACAAATCTCCGTTCACATACTCATGGGATTTGAATGTTTATAGATAAAACTATATATTTAAAAGAAAAACAGTAGTTCCGTGTTTAAAACGAATTTTTAATAATAATAATTTTTCTTTGAGAAGACTAAATTTAAAAGGATAGAAGTGTAAAAAAAGATTTTTTAAAACAAAGTAAAAATTAGTAAGAGTGTTTGCCACATTACACCCTTCCTAGTTTAGCATAAATTAAACGAAACAGATTTAACCTTTGTATTTGTACAAACTGATAATGAACTTAAAAAACTAGTATTGTTTACCGACAAAGATTCTAAAAAAACTGGTTTTAATCTGCGATGGAAATTGTATCTTCTTTTTGACAAACTTGAATTTTAAAATGTTTGGAATTCCGCTCAAAAACTTTGAAAGGTCCATTATATCGGTAATCTAACCCTTTTGATGTTCTGATCTCACCCACACACATGTGCAATCTTTTAAATCTTTATAAACAAAAGGCTTGAGACTTGAATAGTTACTAGCTGGAATAGGTTTCATTTCTGTCATGAAACGTCGTAAATTGCTGAGAACTTCATCTTGCATATCTAATCGTTCAGATATTGTGTCAGTAAAAAATTTACCAGGTAAATGAATCGTCTGGCCATAGAACAGTTCTGCTGCTGATGCTTGAATGTTCTCTTTAAAAGAAGTGCGTAATTCCAACAACACTGTTGACAATGCCTTCGTCCATTGTACATTTTCATGTGAAATAAGAGCTGCTGTTAAGGTTCGATGTGTACGTTCTACCATTCCATTTGATTGTGGTTGAAAAAATGTAGTGTGGTAAAGCTTACCTAAGCTAACCTAACCTAAAGCTTACAGCCTGTTATTTTAGCAAAATTGGAGAAAACATTAGACGTAAATTGTCTACCTCTATCCGTATGAATAGTACTTGGACAACCAAAGCGTGCGTTCCAATTATCATAAAATGCGCGACATATTTCCTCTGCAGTAATTGTACTAAGTGGGATTACTTCCATCCAATGGCTGACACGATCTACCATAGTACGCAAATAGCATTTACCTTCGGAAGGAGGTAAAGGATCAACTAAATCCAAATGTATACTAGAAAATCAATGTGTTGGCACAAGAAAAATGCCCTGAGGTGACTTAGTATCTCGATAAACTTTTATTGATTAAATGAGCATGGTGGAATGCATTTAGATGCTTTAAGACCAAAACGACTATGATACCAACACAAATCATTTCTCTTTGACCTACTATTCTTTCTATTTCTACCAACCATTGAGCGATCTCTGCCGCTACTTCTCCCGCGCAGTACATCAATTTTTTCAGAAAGGTAATTGATGACATTATCAGTATTTGATAAAGATGCTATGTGCGGTCGAGAAATTTCGAAAATTGTATCAGCTAGTTGAGCGAATTCTGTAAGTTCTGCATTGCTTGTTGCTAATATTGAACGTACATTATTCGGTAATTGATCTAAAAATAGAGTCTTTAACACATTATCTCCAACACCGTTACCTACGACTGTAAAAAATATTGGCTTCTGATCACCAATCACTAAACCTCCAAACAACTTCTTTAATTTAACTTCTTCCGAAATAGCAAAGGATGATATCAGGCATTGCTTAATGGCTTCATATTTGTTTTCTTGTGGTGGGGAAAGTAAAATGTTTCCAACAAATTTTAAATATGCAGAGTCCAAATTAGCGACGACATGTGCGTATTTCGTTTCATCCCTCCTGATGCGCGAAAGGGAAAAAAGAGTCTCCACCTGAATGAACCATAACTGTGGCTGTTCCGACCAGAAAGGAGGTAGCTTGCATACAGTTGCTGCTCCAATTTCAATATCATCTGTGCCCAAATTCTGACGTTGCGATGATATACCATCTCCGCTTGGAGGATTTGCTGGACGAACCGGAGAATGACTTAAGGACATTTTTTCTTTTACGTGTATCGGGGTCACCAAAAATATATAGATAAAACTATATATTTAAAATAAAAACAGTAGTTCCGTGTTTAAAAGAATTTTTAATAATAATAATTTTTCTTTGAGAAGACAAAATTTAAAAAGATAGAAGTGTAAAAAAAGAATTTGTAAAACAAAGTAAAAGTTGGTAAGAGTGTTTGCCACACACATGAACTTTCACTTCGGAAGGTTTACTGACATGAGGTTTACATTACGCCATACAGCTAGGCTGCTTAGATCCGACCGAAGAAGTGTTCTATACTCGGGTGAGCGGATAAGTTTCACGTCATCCGCATACATCACCGGTGTAAAGTGCTTCAAAACACTTGGTAGATCATTAATGAACAGTAGGAATAACACTGGTCCATTGATAAATTTAGACCAACAGTTGTTAAAAATAACTGTTTGCTTACGTTTATTCGTTTACGTTTTTTACGTGTTTTTTGTTTTTTTTTGAATAAAATCAATCTCGTAGTTAGATTTGAAGCTTTTGGATACAAGGGTCGTGAACTACAGAAGGTTAGACACTGCTGACTTTCCCTTACAAAAGCCCTGTATTTATTTATTTATTCGTTATCAAAGTGAGAATTTCCTCAATATTCTTAACATTTTGCAAACAAAAGAATAAATTGAATTGAGAGAGCTTGTATTCAGAACTCTAAAATTTTTGATCTTTTGCTTACCTCCGTTCGACATACATATATGTAAATAAAAAAATAAAAATAATTTGCGTCGTGCTCCTCTTGATTTTCCCTACAAATTGGTCGGACGGGACCTACATGTTTTATGCCGACTTCGAACGGCATCTGCAAGGCAGATGAGTTTTCACTGAGAGCTTTTCATGGCAGAAATACACTCGGAGCGTTTGCCAAACACTGCCGAGGGGCGACCCCGCTAAGAAAAATTTACTTCTAATTGAAAAACCTTCTTTCTAAAATTTTTATGTTGCTTTTGCCGGGGTGTGAACCCAGGGCATACGGTGTGGTAGGCGGAGCACGCTACCATCACACCACGGCGGCCGACATATATGTGCCATCGTTTTAATAAAAATTATTGCCAGTTTACTGTATATAATTCGAATGCCAAAAAAAACTACACGCGTGCATAAGTAATAATAAATATTTGTTTCCCCACCATCTTCCCTATCGTATTAAAGTGATATCCGAAAACAGAAACGCTTGAGATATGACTAATAATTGTTTAACTATACAAAATAGCTTAACTAGTTTTAAGTTTTTTTGTTTATTTAAATAAATAAATTTGCATAACACTACAGCTTAGAATGAAATGGGTAAAGAATTAAATACAATTATAGACTTTGGCTAAAAACATCTATAAATAAAGAATATTTAAAAATTTTGTCACACTGTTTGACTCGTTTGCAAAGGTTAGGTCCTAGAATGGTATCATATGACTAAGTTTACTGACTATTATTCAAGATTCTCGTTTATATTTTTGTTAAGTGATACGGAGTTGGAAATAAATTCAAACTTTTTTCTTCTGATAAATTTTTTAGTCTCATTAAATTTTCAAGCATTAATAGGATCCTTGGACAACAAACTAAACATTACATTTGCCTCATTCATTTACCAACTTTCTATGCAACTATTTTGACAGAAATTTGCAAGTATTTAAGTTGACATCACCTGTAACGTTAATTAAAGAATAATCGCGAAGATCATTGGAAGAAAAAAAAACCTTAGATTCTAGTCAATAGATCTCAATTTCTTGTGTATCTTTTTCGGTTTATCAGAAACTGTGATCATACATATTGGCCTAATTGATCGTTGCGCAATGAAAGGGGATAATAATGATAATTCTTTTGTTAGTAGTGATGATTCATTGCTTGCAGAAATTGGCGCTTACGACGTTTTTCGCGTTTACCTTTCATTTGTTATCTCTACGGTGCATATACATAGTTATAAAGTAAAAGAGAACTGAATACATCGTAGAACAAAATTTACCATTTTTAGCATTTGATGGTGATTTGTTCAATTTGCTTCCGTCATAATTTCTTCTTTCTTACTTAGGTATTGTGTTATGAATACAACTTAATCAGTAATGGAGCGTAGGAATATGGCTCCTCCACATTGGTCGCAAAATCCCCTGAATGTATTTCTGTCGTGAGAAAATTCTCAGCGGAAGGCTTTCCGCGCCAATTCTCTAAAATTTCGCCTAAAACGAACCCATACAACAGCCACTATTCGTCTGGCCTTATGATAACACTTCAATAATGACTGTGCCGCCTGCGCGGGGTTGAATACAGTTTATAACTGTATCTGTGAGGAAACCAATAGAATTAAAAAAAGGCGTGAGTACCAAGTACTCGTGAAGTTCGCTGTGTAATTATACAGGTGTATGCCTAGAAAACTATGCCCATTTTCAGATGAAACTTTAAAATTTGATCGGTATTACAAAACAAAAATTTGGTACACAAACGTTTTTTGAAAACAGATCTTTAACTTTTTTAACAAGTCGTTAGCTTTTTGGTATCGAATCGTATGTTTTCTATAGAAATCGATAATCGCCGATACAAATTGATAACAAATTAATAACGTTTCGGTAAAAAATATATAATTTTTCTAAAATGTATCGATAACTTTTCGTTACAAAATTTGCTACTTTTTCGATACTAGTGGATAAAAAATCGATAACAATTGCTAGCGGATCTTAACAAATCGATAAAAAATCCATAACTCGTCTATATCTAGTCGATAACACATCGATAACTATTCGCTAACAAATCGTTAACACTTGGACACAAAATTGATGACACGCCGTTCAGTTTCTATTCCGACTTCGGGTTTGACTTTCAATCTTTCCTTTTCTATAATTATTAGCATCCCACATCATTAACAATATTGTTATTAAACTACTCTTTTTCTTTACCCTTTTCTTCTGACTCATCTTTCTTACATTTACTTCTTTTACTTTGTCGTTTCACTCTGTTCTTTATAAAACATCAATTTGTTTTTTGGACTAATTAAATTTCCATTGACGGATTTTCTGTTTGATTAGGCTCATATCAACTCTACAATGTACTTTGTTCGCACATTACGCTAAAGTGAAGTAGCTACACTTTCGCTTAAATACCGTCTTTCCTAATATAGCATACCACTTTCAAACACAACACGGATTCCCCCATACCGTGAGCAAATACACCAAAAGTCAATACTGTTTTGAAGTATCCTAATTTGTCCTACATGGTGTTCGACTGTAGATTAGATAAGTTCATTCAAATATATGCGGCCCCTCGTGCACTTATTGAGGGCCCTAGCAATGGATAAATTTCTGTATTGGAGAAATTATCTCTCCTTCAGAGTGTTCCGCTACTGGTGTACATACGTATATACATATATAAACAAATCTTAGAGAGTAGATAGTAACATCCCATGAGAGTTTTTTCTGCTTCCACGCTTTCTCTTGCAATATATATAGCTAATGTCCGATGACTAGCTATTGTGTCTTATATATTTGTGTGCTTGTGTTTAAGTATATTAATAGAATTATTACAAAAGCGCACAATAAACCTGACTTATTTGCTACGTGTTATGTCAATTTACATAATAAAAAAATATAAATGTATGTATACCAAGTTATTTACGCACACATTACTTTTTTGTTTGTCTGCTTTCATTTATGGGCGTTGCGTCAAAAGTCTTTTACCATTTCACTTCGACGAATGTGCCAACATATATACACAATAAGTACATTGATCTCTTATTATTCTCTACTTCCCTATTTATTTATTTTTTTATGTGCAACTTTTGTTGGCAAATATGCGCAATTTTTTCTTTATATACAAAGAAATTTATTTATACGTTTATTTACAATATTGTAAATTCAGATTACGGATTTAGCAATTTTTCATCATCAGTTTTTTCTCAATAACAGCTATTTCATATTCTTGTAAACTAGGAACTTCCTTTGGAATAATAGTATTTACATATTCCGCAGTTCATTAGCATTTTAGAAATTGTGTACTGAGCTACGTCACAACTTATGATGCCCGAAAATTTTTCCAGAAAATCAACTGCTTAATGTAAGTGGCCTCAGTTACATTACAAATAGCTGAACCAAATTCTTGACGAGTACTAATATCCCGACTCAAAAAATTATAATTCGAAGTAAAACGAAGGACAACCTGCAGAGCTATTCAAACATGGGAGTGACATGCAACAGCTGTTAGGCAACAAGCGCATTCTGAAAATTGTTATGAAATGTTAAAAATATATGTATTCAGAATGCATCATCAAATAAGAATTTCTCAATAAGAGAAATATATGAAAAATGCATATTATGCGTTTTTTCTAATCTTTTGAATTTTAATAATGGTTTTTTTGTTATTAATATTTTTTATTATTCCCACCTCGCATCAATGATCAAGCACAAACCGTTCTTGAATTGAGACCGAAAACTGTTAAATCGACCACAAATCGTTCTCGAAGCGTGAGAATGAAAAATCTTAAATCAAGTCCAACAAGTAGTGCTTGAAATGAGCACAGAAGGTTCAGACATCAATACCAAACTGGTCGTAAAATACGAACGGTGTGCTTGTAAAAACTGTTCTTAAAACAAGCGCATCGGTCACGAGTTAAGAAAAAAACATACTTAACAGACTTTTGTCAACGAATGTTCTTAACTTTGAACTTGTTTCGTTGGTTTTAGAACATTTTTTTCTCTGAGTGTAGTTAGGGTTTTAATGTTTGGTCGTCGAACAAATTTCGGTAACATTATGGACACAATCACTCAATGTGAGGTCTTTATTGACCATCCAGTTCAACCTAACCTACTATACCTAGTTCCTCAGGATTTTTACTTCATACTCCGAACGGATTAAGTCACTGAATAATTCCGGTGTTTCATACATATGAGATATTGTAGAATATAGTGTCTCCTATAGTATCCAGTGTGAGCTCTCTGCTTTTATTATTGAATCCAGCTGACACTCTTTTTCATGGGGATGTATACAAATTCACCTATGTTTGCTTGCCCAGATTGATTGAAATGATCTTGACTTCAATGTCCTAAGAAAACTTGGTTTTGGTCACTCACACCATTCAGGGATTCAATGGATATATCTAATATCTCAGAAGTAGTTATTTGAGACCGCAAAGCTCAGAAGGCTGTATGATAAAATAAATCTTCACATGCTAATAAGCATTTGAGCCAAAATAAACGATACTAGTTTTTTTCTTTTATCACTTCATACATGCATCGTACGTTATGCATGTACATATATATTTGTTATCAACATACTTTTTTAACGCTTTATTTAGAATAATGAAAGGAAAACTTCGCTAATCTGTGCAATATCAGCTTTCGTATGCTGTTGTAAATATTTTATTTGTAAAGTTAAATATTTTCAATTGTTGATGCATGGA
Source organism: Eurosta solidaginis (assembly GCA_029619165.1). NCBI lineage: Eukaryota > Metazoa > Arthropoda > Insecta > Diptera > Tephritidae > Eurosta > Eurosta solidaginis. The sequence goes on from JARSSU010029714.1 coordinate 17,425, forward strand.
TTTATTGAGTTGATTGATGATTTACATTTTATATACAAATATGTATATTGGGTTGGGTCGATTTGTATGGACGAAATTTAACCTATATCGCGCAATCGGTTTTTCGATATGATTTGTGCTCCGGAAAAAAAGCTCCACTACGCATACCCAAAAAATAATTTTCAAGCCTGCGAAAAAAAGTCGATTTTTCGACCAAAACTTTTCTTCTAAATCTCCATAAAAGAATTTATTTTTTTCAAAAAACTGCATTTACCAATTTTGCATTTGCCGATTGACACGAAAAAATGATTTGGAGCCTTGAAAATGAAAATGCATAAAAAATCGATGAAATTTCGCAGGCTCGAAAATTATTTTTTGTGTATGCGTAGTGGACATTTTTTTCCTGAGCCCAAATCCTATCGAAAAATCGATGGCGCGATATCGGTTAATAAATCGACCCAGTGTAATGTATATACGTACATGAAACAAACGATAATAAGCGCCAGGTACGTACTTGTACTATATATGTACTCTCAATCATAAATATACACACATTTAAATAGAGTGTAAATAAAATTTGACGCCACAATCTTTAACACATTCTGAAGCATTTTTGACATTATCCGTACATTGCCTTTGAGAAGAATGTACGTACATAAGCAGGTACCTATCGCACATGAAATGCTGCTGAAATGCTTGGCGGTTTCAAAAAGTGTACCTAAACTTATCAGAGGCTGTAAGTACTGGTTATTCGCGAAAATTGAAGTAAAAGGATTCTACTGCAGAGTTAATGCTATATGCAAAGAGATACAACAACAAATTCCATGCAATATGGACTATGGATACATTTGTTATTTCCGTTATATTTTTTTTAGTTTAAATTTTTTAAACAGTTTTTGTATGATATTGAATTTTTTTCTTTTATTGAAGAACGTGGCCTAGTAAAAGTTTAATAATATTCAGAAAGTTGTAACTTGAAAAATTTTCATTTCATATTCCGAAAGTTATAATTCATATTCAGAAAGTTGCAATTTATATTCAGAATTCCATTTCATATTCAGAAAGTTACAATTCATATTTAAAATTTTGATTTCATATTCAGAAACTTACAATTAATATTCAGAAAATTGTACTGTATGCTTGTAAATTTTTTGTTGTTTACATGCCGCCTTGGCCGCCGTGGTGTGGTGGTAGCGTGCTCCGCCTACCACACCGATGGTTCTGTATTTTTTATACGGTCCACATTCATAGTAAAAAAATAAAATAAAACAAGCAAGTAAGTTGCAGTATATTGTAATGGACAAGAGTACTACGCCTTTGACATATTGTCTAATGTTGGACCCAGTAAGGGCAATATGGTCTAAAATAAATTCTAATCTATCCAACTCCTTCTGCGTCTCTTGCTATCGTCCTCTTTCTTTCCCACGCTTCCACACTCACTCACCCTGCAAAAACGGCGAAATTGGAAAGACACCTTTACTTTAAATCCCACAGTTTCCACACAGTGGTCTGCCATGCCCTTGAAGACCACTTTTAAGTACTCAACGGTCCATTGAATGTAAGATATAAAAAATATATTTGAAAATATTTCTGAATATGAAATGTAACTTTCTGAATATCAATTGAAAGTTTCTGAGTATGAATTGAAATTTTCTGAACATGAAATTTAGTTTTCTGAATATTTATTGTAAGTTGCTGAATATAAAATGGAATTTCTGAATATCAATTGCAACTTTCTTAATATGAATTGTAGTTTTCAGAATATGAAATGGAAGCTCTGAATATAAACAGGAATTTTCTGAATAAAAATTTAGCTTTCTGAATATGAAATGGAAAATCTGAAAATGAATTGTTATTTTCTAAATATGAACTGCAACATTCTGAATATAAAATGAAAAAGGTGTAGAAAGAAATCAAAATCATATAAAAAATGTTTTAAAAATTTTAACTAAACTAAAATAGGGGAAAAGCCAGAAAATTGGAAACTGTAGAAAGCTTGCTATTAATTCCTTAACAACTTTCCTGTAACGTATACGGGGCGTATACGTAACTTTAATAGGAATGAGGTATTGTGGAAGCTTAGTATTTTTCTCAATTTTCACACAAAAATTTACAATAATTTTTTCATAATTGAAATTTTTTTGTAGTAAATAAATTTCCACTTACGTAATACAAACCGATGATTGAATGTACGCATATTTTGTAATTTAGAAGCAATTACATGTTAATATTATAGCTTTTGTGAGCTTTTACGATTCCCAATAATGCACTGAAATTTTCTTAATTTTAAAATATTATAAAATTATCTTTGTGGCTTCAGTTTGAATGGACACCTACATATATATGCAAATAACTTGCTTTCTTGTTTGGCAAAACAGAGACTTAAAACTTAGGTCTACTTTGGAAGACTTTTTCACTACAGTTTAGATTATGTTCATATCCCAATACAAAATCCTTATAACTGTAAACGAGCAATTCTTGTATATTTGTATACATATACTGGCCGGTTTTTTTTTGCTACAGCTTTAAAATTTTTTCTGCTCGCTTAGAAAGTAGTTTTAATAAGAAAAACAAAAACAAGCTAAGCGAGTTGCTTATACCAATTTCACACAGAAACTTAATCAAGTCACAACTTTGTTTAATGAAATAATTAAGTTTGCCTTTTCATACAGGGCCACTTGCTTACTTAATCGAACATCTGTCACCAGCCCCTAAAAATATTAACATTTTACAAGAGATAGTTAAAATGGATAGCAGCCTTCTTTACTATAACGAAAACCATAAACCAATATATGCGCAACTAGTCATAGATGTAGTACCTCACTAAATATGTGTCTATTTTTGAAAAAGCATAATCATGTTTAAATGCAATTTTTTATTTTTTTTTAGTGTATTTAAATTTTTTGTAAATTATTGCAAATAATTTATTTTTACTTTTTTAGGCATTCAATAAGGAAATAATGGAAGATTGAGTTCAATAAGGGCTTTGATTGATGTAGTAAGTTTGACTAATTATTTCATTAACCCTCTGTGTGAAATTGGAATTTATTTGTTTTTGCCTTTCAATTGAAATTTTTTTCTAAGTGAGCAGAAAAATGTTGAAGCTGTTGTAAAAAAAACCCTTAATTTGACTATGTACATCCCAACGATCTACAAAACGGCTGACCCGATTTGAGTGAAATTTAGTACACAGATAGTGCATTAAAATCTGAGACTAGTTAGTCACTAAAGATGTATTTACAAGGTTGCTGCCAATAGGAATTTTTTTTATTGAATGAGATATGCCAATATGGCTAACAAACGAAAGGCATTTCACGTCGTTTTACAACAACAAAGTTTTTAAGTAGAGTTGCTACCTAGAGTTGCCACCTAACCCTTTTTAATTAGCTTTTTTTATATCCGCATCTATATCGAAAACGACTTGATCTATTTGGATGACATTTTCTGCTCTGCATTTCTGCATAGCTCTGCATTGTGAACTCTCCTACTGAAGGCCGGCCACTGCGTATCTATACAGGTTCAACTTGTTCGAAATTTACACAAACGAAGGTCATGCTCTACAAGTACTTATCGCACCCATCTTGCTATATGGTGCAGAAGCATGGACCATGACAATTGTCCGATGAGGCGGCTCTGGAACTGTTCGACTGAAATTCTGTTGGATACGGCGAGTACCGAAGAATATTTAACGATAAGCTATACGAGCTTTACACAGACATCAGACGTAATTCAAGCACGGCGGCTACGCGAGGTATGCTATATTGTGCGAATGGGAGATGACGTTCTGGAAAAGTATTTTTTGCGAAACCCGCCTATGGAAGCAGAGAGAGGTCCACGCTGAAAGGACCAGATGGAAAACGATTTAAATTCCCTTGCTGTTACCAATTGGCGCCAGTTTGTCTGTTGGTTATGATGCTGCATATCCCAAAAATGGTGTTAAGTCAGCCATCGATATTTATATAACGTAAACCCCTAAACATGTTTTTCTCAACGTATAATAAATCTGAAATGGTGATTTCTATTATAGATTACGCTATATAGTTATTAAATGAAAAAAAAATTAAACCTGATTAATAAGCTTAGCCTGCGAACAAAATTATTTTGAATTTTTAATCTGTTCAGTTGATCCATAGTGTACACGTTTACATGCATGAACATATACACTTATTAGAAAGCTAAATAAATGAAACATTTACCCGAAACGATAACGAGCGGTCAGGAATCAACTGGCAAAAAATCAAAAATTATGAATTCCCCTTTTTATTGAATTAAATCAAAAACATTCTTTTATTTATTAAATACATGCATTGTTAATTCAACTACAAAGCGACTGAGTATATACTTATGTAGCTTAAATCCACAACGCTTGTACTTTTTATAAACCCAATAAACATCACAAATTAATCTCCAAGTGTTGAAACAATTTTAATCCAAACATGTCTAAGATAAGTTTGAAAATAATACTAGTGAAAATTCTCTATAAAATATGTGACATTTAGAAAGATAACACTGAAAATTTATTTGAGTTGCATATAATAAATAAAGTAAAAAGTTTACGCCGAAAGAATGACGCAAGTAAAATCAGCAAATTAGGGATTGCTGTTCTTGAATTAACAGATGTGCGGTAAAATGTATCGTATTGTGTTTAATTAAATAAAATTTGTTCAATCTTTTCAACAGAAGAGAAGTTAAAAATATTCTGCAAAAAAAGACAGATTCTCAATCAATCCAACTGATCTTTCTGTTGAAAGAACTGATTTGAGTGGTCATTTCCTCAGTGAATAACTGCCAGCATTATGCAAACGCATCAGCTAATTTTAAAGAGAAACTTACGCTCACGTCGTCACTACTTTGTTCTCTTGACCATGGTGCCACATAAATCTCTGTCATATCAACAGCCTTCACTGTTATACGGATGTTGACGGAAACTGGTATGTTAACAGTTTTGTTTGGTATTCCTAGGGTGACAGTAATAATTTCAAAGTTAACAGAGCTATGGCTTACATACCGGTGGCCCGTTTTACGAACAACTGAAATGTTCTGGTTTTCCACGAGAACAACGAACTGTGCTAGCATTCGACGCGAACTTGAACCATGCTAGTTTTTCATAGCACCGGCGATATGATAGCAATTATTTTTTGTTGGTTTGACTGTTAATCAACAAATTTGTCAACTCGGAATCAACATTCTGTGTTAAGTTGATTAAACTGATATTTACGATGGATAAAAATTTACAGAAATTTCGGTTGGATTGACCCGATAAGGTCTCAAATGCTTCCAATTGAGAGGGAACAAAAATGTGTACTTGGCTATTTTTTTTCACTACGCACGTATAAAATCAGATTTAGTTCACTGAGTCACCGATGCGTCAATCGGCGTACTTAACCGAATACAAACCATAGTATGTATGAATAGTAAATTTATCAGATCAATTTGTAATGCAACAAATATATTTTCGCTCATGCAACAATTTATAATTATTTAACATTAAATTGAGAATTGAATGTGCTAGCATATACATTTAGTATTTATACAGAAATTAAATTTTTTATGCTTTTTGTTATTGTATGCCTCTGCGAGTTATACGGTTATTTATGTATGTATACATCTTTGAAAGTATGAGCAACTTAATAAATTTCACGTACGTAAATACTTAAGTAAATCTTTTCTACGCTAGAATAATTTAAATGCAAATTCGACAATTTAGCAAATCAACAAGTTTTTGTTACTTTCCCATTCATGCTCTGTTTACGAAATATAATTTAATTTAGATGTGGATTAATTAAGAAAATAATATGAAGATTTGTGGTATAATCCACGAAAACCTTAATTTCTGAGAGACATTTTTGTTTGAGGAGCTTCTTAAAAAATTCCAAGTAATAATACACCGAAAGAAATGACGCTAGTAAAATCAACACACATGGGATTTGTTCTTTTTAAATTAACATAAATTTGATGGGATTGATAGCATTATGGTTATATCAATAGAGTTTTTTTCAACAGCGAACAACTAATAACAAATGTATCAGCTAATTCTACCCTGCAAATATGCGAGTACCAACCGGGTTGACCAACGAGTACTCCAAAATTAACCACAATTCATACAAAAAATATGGTCCAATTAACATTGCGATGTCCTAGGACTGGACCATATACTCCAGCTTCGCATTACATCGAGTAATCCATGGAGTACTCACAGTCCAATAAACATCGTGTAGTGATTACAATCGTTAAAAACGAGCAATGATCGGCTTACAATGTGTTCGCGTAGAAACATGAGTGGTCCATTGCTCATTACAGTGGAGTATAATGGTAAGTACTCCAGTGGACCACATGATCCAACGATTTTTGCAGGGAAGGAGTAACTTACGCTCACGGCGCTTACTACTTATGAGCATGATGCCACACAGTGCCTCACTGTTATTTCAATGTTGACGGAAATCTGTTATTGGGCGCTTTCAGCCAAAGAACTGTCACACAACCGAATAAATACACTGAGAGAAAGTAGCGAAACAAATTTATGCTCAGTAATTTGACGTAAAATCCGAAGCGTTCAGTGGATCAAAGTACTCAACGGTGCGTTCAGAATTTCTTCACTCAACGATTGATGGACAGTTGTGTTCGCTGAAAGCTCCCAAACGGCCAAGGTAGGGCCATGTAGCTTGTACAATAGAGGATATGAGTGAGAGATCAGAAAGAAGTCTGATGTGGCAGCGGGTTAGGGGGCATAGAATATACCCGCAGCAAGTATGCTTGTCGTAAGAGGCGACCAAAATACCAAATTGATTCCAGGGGTTGGGTATCGCAACACTTTCAAGGTGTTGCCAGGGCAATTTATAGCTTCTCCAACCCAATTGTCAAACTCTCTTACCCGTAGTGAATCTTGTTTCTTTAACAGCCGAGGCTCTGGCGACCACAATTTCCTCATGGAACTAAGGACTGGGAGGGCGGGATGGCCTAGAAGGTTTCATGTGGTCATACTACATTACTCCGGAGATGGTCGGGATAGTACTTTAATGATGCTTGTTACCGGAACTTACTGGATCTGCATCCGGCAAAGGACCATCAACATCGATAGAACTCCCCAAAACCTTCGTGGAGTGTCCTTATCACTACAACAACAATATGTGGCAAAAATGATTATGTGCTCTAACATAATAAAACTGTCATTTTAAAAATAGGATTTTTTAGTTGGCAGTTAGCGTTTTCACTTTGCTAAAAACCATTACGTTTCACATTTATTCTATTAGTTAATTTTATCCAAATCGGTCTCTACAACAACCTTAGGAAATGGCTATTCGTCCAGAAATGTTTTTTTACCTATCTAAAACGAAGTAGGTAGAATGAAGTTAAACAGCAAAAAAAAACCAATAAAAGAAAAACACAAAAAAATATGTCGAACCTTTTAATACTGAATTTTCCGGACGAATAGGGACAGTCAAACTTTTTTAATAAATCAGGAAAGGGCCGTAAATTAATTTTGTGCTTTTAAAACGTTTAATGTCGAGATCAACGAGTACCCACAAAGGTAAAGTAATGTGGACTTGTCCATATCTACTTTCAGTTACTATGTAGTTTGTAATGATATGACAAAGTTTATTTATTTATGTTAATTGCATTTTGTTCGTTCTTTTAGCAATCCTTTAAAATTAAATTTACATTTCAATCGGCTATGAAGGATGAAGCCCCTTTTTGTTTAGCAATTACAGAATAATCTTTGTATTGTTTTTGATGGATATTTATTTAGTTGATGATATGCCGGAAGGTTATTTAGGACTGGGTTTTGTAAATGCCTTTGAGTAAAGAGATATGACAAATACAAATTCGGCTTGACTTCCTTATACTTCACCCACTTTTTATTGTAATTTTTTTATTAAAGTGCCTGTAAACACACTGAAGATCCTGGGTTCACGCCCCGGGCAGAGCAACATCAAACACAAGGTTTTTCAATTAAAAGAAAATTTTCCTAGGCGGGGTCGCCCCTCGGCTGTGCTTGGCAAGCACTTCGAGTGTATTTCTGCCATGAAAAGCTCTCAGGGAAAACTAATCTGCTTTGCAGATGTCGTTCGGAGTCGGCATAAAACAAATAGGGTCCGTCCCGCCAACTTGTAGGAAAAATTAAAAAAAGAGCACGACGCAAATTGGAAGAGAAGCTTGGCCCAAAATCTCATCGGAGGTTATCGCGGCTTACAATTTTTTATTTTTTTTTATATATTTTCTTTAACACCCATTTGTATTTGTCTGTCTAAAAGTATACACCATTTTTTTTATTTGGTGTGTCGGTGTAATTAGTTACAATATTTTACAAACTTTTCTCCAATAACTTACATATTATCGCCACTTTATAATACAGCTGTGTATAGTTTTTAACTTACCTGAAAAAGAAATGAAAAGAAAAAAATATTATTAGAGTGGCTTAAGAGTATGGTACAAATTTTAAATAAAGACGTGGACAATAGGTTAGTGTAGCTGCCCTGATAAGATACTACACACGAAGGTCCGTATGTGATGTGAGACGGGACAGTTTTAAATTAAAGATGTCTTTTGTATGGGGTGTCATTTCTTCTATATCTACACACTTAAGTATAACTATATAATAATATATAAAGTTAAAAAAATAAATGTTAAAATCCATATCTAAAACCATTTAAATTTTATGCTCACTTTCATTTGCTATGACGTCTGTTTGTAAAGTAAACAAATATAAATACATAATTAAAAATGTATCAACACGTGTAGCTCACTTCTACACTCAAAGAAAAATCGTTCTAAAACGAACTAAACAAGTTCAAAATGAAGAACATTCGTTGACAAAAGTCTGTTAAGTACGTTTTTCCATAACTCAAGCACTATTTGTGCTTGAAATAAGATTTTTCGTTCTCACGCTTCGAAAACGACTTGTGCAGTATTGCCACGAAAAAAATTTCTTTCGGGGCTAGAATCTAGAAAAAAAGGACTAGAAAGAGCTAAATTTCTTCAAGAAAATTCGAAAACCCGTTGCAAAAAGAGCTAAAAGTATATGCATACATTTTCAACTGTAAGTTTTCACATTTATTTCAAATCAAACTTAAACAAAGTTATAAAAAAGTACAGTAAACTCACATAATAATAATAATAATAAGGTACAATAGAGGTATATAAATAATACTGTTTTTATAGTTCATTTTATATTTTTTAACAACAAAAACAACGTTTTATTTTTTAACTTTTGTTTTGCCATTTGGCGGTAAGGTATCGTGCGATCTTTAAGTTTATATTGGGACGAGATATATATGAAGGGCCTTAGACTTCAAAATCTATGATTTGGTTCTCAGAAGATGAATTATTATTATTGCTACATTCATATATTTTTTGTGTTCATTAATTTTAAGAGATCGTTGTTTATTTCAAAGTCATGACAGCATTTATTCAGCCGTTTAAGACCACTTCGTATTGTCAGAAGCGAATTCAACATAACTAAATTCATTTTGTTTCTGTGTTTGCTTTTAATTAAACTCATGTTTGAAAACGTTCTTTCAACTTCAGCATTACTTATTGGCAGCAAAAGAAATGTAAGCACAAAATCGAAAAGCTTTTGGAAAGGGCTTTCATTTAACGCGTTCTTAAACTCCTTAACCTCAAACCAAAAACTTAAAGTTGACGTCACATTTTTCCAATTTTGGAATTTTTGCATTTCTAACCTAGTTATTTCATCAGTGCTATACTTTTTTTTTCATTTGTGAAATATGAAAACAATTGAGGTTTCACAATTCTCAATGTGTTTTCAACTAAAAAGAAATCTATTTTGCTAAGCGTTTCTATATTTTGCGGCAAGCGTTGCCTTAATTGCTCTATTAATTTAATTATAAGTCGCGACATATACATATTTAGTATCTTTCTTTCAATAAATTCGTCTATACATTTATCTTCTTTTTTAATTCGTATATATTCTTCAAAGGTATAATGAAAATAAGGTAAGAGAGATAAACATTTATTATAATCTGAAGTTAAAGGATCGAAACTCTTAGAAGGTGACACTATGCTGTTGCACAAGCTGGAAATGCAAATGTACAACCTCATGACACAGTTTATCGGTCACAGTTGTTGTTGTTGTTGTAGCGATAAGGTTGCTCCCCGAAGGCTTTGGGGAGTGTTATCGATGTGATGGTCCTTTGCCGGATACAGATCCGGTACGCTCCGGTAACACAGCATCATTAAAGTGCTAGCCCGACCATCTTGGGAACGATTTATGTGGCCACGTTAAACCTTCAGGCCATCCCTCCCTCCCCATCCCCAAGTTCCTTGAGGAGCTTGGGGTCGCCAGAGCCTCGTCTGCTAGTGAAACAGGATTCGCCGCGGATAGGTGAGGTTGACAATTGGGTTTGGAGAAGCTATATATTGCGCTGGCAACCTGAAGGGTTGCGCTACACAGCCCCTTGAATCTGGTATTTTAGTCGCCTCTTACGACAGGCATACCTACCGCGGGTATATTCTGACCCCCTAACCCGCTGGGGGGATATCGGTCACAGTTTTTGTTATCAGTTGACTACCGAGTTGCAACAGCATATATAACGAAACAAATAAAATAAAACTTCACACATAAAACACATTACAAATTTCACTATACGTATTGCCGAAATAGATTTGGAGCCAAAAAGGGGCAAACATTTTAAAAATGTCAAAAAAAGAGCTAGGAGCTAAACCGGAATTTTGAAGCTAAACGCATAAAAAAAGGGCTAGATATAGCTTCAAAAGCACCAAAATGGCAACACTGGACTTGTGGTCGATTTAACAGTTATCGTTCTCAATTCAAGAACGGTTTGTGCTTGATCATTGATGGGAGGGTAAATTAATTTTTTCAATAGGTACCCATTTACTTTTTGTTAATATGTAATAACCTTTTTGCCATAAATAAAAAATATTTATACAAAAAAAAATTTTATTAAATTCCAAAAGCTTAAGAAAAATTCGTATTGCATTTTTTCATACATTTTTCTTATTGAGAAATTATTCTTATTTGAAGACGTAATCTGCATATACGTATACTTAAACATTTCTTAACAACTTTGAGAATTATCCATGCATATGTCAATGGAAAATCTAATTGAACGAAAAATAAAAGTTAAAAAAATTCTTTTTAAAAAATTTTAGAGTTTGACGGGGATCGAACCGTGTGCCAAGTATTGTATTTAACATTGTAGCGCACACGAATTGTACCGTGTCTTATTTATTTAACTTAATTTAAGAACATTGCTCTCATTAAGAGAACATTTGTTCATATATTAAGACCAGCCGTTCCTTTTTTCGAGAAAATGGTGTCAGTTCAATCACAACGTTGTTGTTTTAAGAACTGGTAGTTCGTTTTTCAAGGAGCAAAAGATAAGAACATGTAAAGCTTGAATTGAGTCCGGTGGTGTTAGATTTTACAGCGGCGCTTTTCTCTGAGTGTACAATCTCCATTGGAAGGATCAGGTGGAAAACAATTTAAACTCCCTTGGTGTGACCAATTGTCGCCGGTTGGTGGAGCGAAGGAGCGACTGGCGCGCCTTGTTGGACGGCCATAACCGTTTAGACGGTTAAGCGCCAATTAAGTAAGTAAGTACAATCTTAGATAACTCCGGCTAAACAATATCCGACTCATATTCGTTACCTTGTATATTATCAATTATATTTAAAACCTCACAATCGGTGCGATCATAAAATTCATATACAGGGAAAGCAAGGGAATTTCCCACTTACCAACAACGAGCTTAACACAGCTATATTAATGTGTACCAGTGATGGAATTTTCGATATAATCGTATCTTTTTTACTTCACTGGCTGCTAAATAAGTAGTACAACATACAAGCCAAATTTACGCTGAAAAAAATCTCCAAGGTGGTACCACCAAAACCAACAGCTGTTTATTGTGAGAAATAAACACCTGGTTGATAGCAGTAATGAAGCATAACTAATCAAAAGTTATATATATTTCATTTTATTTTCGTGAAAATACTGTAGTATGGAATATTACATTTGAGTCCAGTTATAGAACCACAAGATGGGAATTAAAGTTTTTTAACTTAAGTAATAACATTTTTTGTTTTATAAAAATTCTCCGTTTTGGTTAGTACGCTATGATTCTCGTGTTAAGCCACTGTTTCAAACAACAAGATTTTAGAAGTATGCCTACTTATCAACATGAGCTCTAATGGTACTCAAGCCCAAATGCCAGATCGGCCGCTTAAGCTCAGCTTAAAGTTCAGTTAAAGTAGACTGAAAAACTGCAGAATAAGTTTAAGTGTAGTTTCATTCAGCGTACTCTAAGTCGGCGATTAACTGGTTGCAGCGCTGCCATGGCAACCACTGCAACTGTGTAATTGTAAGAAATCAAGTCCTAATAGTTCTAAGTCAGAAAATTATTTGCTAAACAAGTTTTGTTTGTATAAAGGAAAAATCTTATATTTTCACGCCGCATTGCATACTACCTTTTTTATACTCAGTTGAGCAGAGCTCACAGAGTATATTAACTTTGATTGGATAACGGTTGGTTGTACAGATTAAAAGGAATCGAGATAGATATAGACTTCCATATATCAAAAATCATCAGGATCGAAAAAAATTTGATTGAGCCATGTCCGTCCGTCCGTTAACACGATAACTTGAGTAAATTTCGAGGTATCTTGATGAAATTTGGCATGTAGATTCCTGAGCACTCATCTCAGATCGCTATTTAAAATGAACAATATCGGACTATAACCACGCCCACTTTTTCGATATCGAAAATTTCGAAAACCGAAAAAGTGCGATAATTCATTACCAAAGACGAATAAAGCGATGAAATTTAGTAGGTGAGTTGAACTTATGACACAGAATAGAAAATTAGTAAAATTTTGGACAATGGGCGTGGCACCGCCCACTTTTGAAAGAAGGTAATTTAAAATTTTTGCAAGCTGTAATTTGGCAGTCGTTGAAGATATCATGATGAAATTTGGCAGGAACATTACTCCTATTACTATATGTATGCTTAATAAAAATTAGCAAATCGGAGAACGACCACGCACACTTTAAAAAAAATTTTTTTTTAAGTAAAATTTGAACAAAAAATTTAATATCTTTACAGTATATAAGTAAATTATGTCAACCTTCAACTCCAGTGCAAAAATAAAAGAAAATTTCAAAATGGGCGTGGCTCCGCCCTTTTTCATTTAATTTGTCTAGGATACTTTTAATGCCATAAGTCGAACAAAAATTTACCAACCCTTGTGAAATTTGATAGGGGCTTAAATTCTAGGACGAAAACTTATTTCTGTGAAAAATGGGCGAATTCGGTTGACGCCACGCCCAGTTTTTGTACACAGTCGACCGTCTGTCCTTCCGCTCCGCCGTTAACACAATAACTTGAGCTAAATCGATATATCTTTACTAAACTCAGTTCACGTACTTATCCGAACTCACTTTGTATTGGTATAAAAAATGGCCGAAATCGGACTATGACCACGCCCACTTTTTCGATATCGAAAATTAAGAAAAACGAAAAAAATGCCATAATTCTATACCAAATGCGAAAAAAGGGATGAAACATGGTATTTGGATTAGTTTATTGACGCAAAATATAACTTTAGAAAAAAACTTTGTAAAATGGGTGTGACACCTACCATATAAAGTAGAATGAAATGAAAAAGTTCTGCAGGGCGAAATAAGAAACCCTTGAAATATTGGCAGGAATACTGTTCGTGGTATTATATATGTATATAAATAAATTAGCGGTATCCAACAGATGATGTTCTGGGTCACCCTGGTCCACATTTTGGTCGATATGTGAATATGAGAGTGCTATCAAAATTTTTTTTATACTCAAAGTGTGAATTTGTATCTGGGCCTATTCTTCAGGGCAAACCCGAAACAAAAGTGCTGGCAGCTCTGTTTGGTAGAACAAATCGGGGCCGTAGTACACAAAACAGCTGACTTTTGTTTAGACTTTTTCCTTACACTTAACAGACAGTCGATGCTTCAGTCAGCTAGAGTATACTAAAATTTCGTTGAAGTTTAGATAAGTGGCTAACAGAAGGTAGTGAAAACGACCCTTACTCGTATATGCCATTATAATACCTGCAAGCGTTTGCTGAAAGAGTTTAACTGTTTGGATAAGTTTTTGCATTTAATTGCATTCTTAATATCGAACATAGCATCAACTCTAATCCCAAGACCTTTTGGAACTTTTTGAAGTCGATAAAGTCCTGTTCTATAATACCATCAACCGTTTTCTTAATGACAAATCAGCTCATACTCCTGTAGATGTGGCAAATTTGTTTGCCGACTTCTTCAAGTCTAATTTGATAACAATTATTCTGAGTCAGGCCTTGATATCAATTTTCTTCGGATGCAAATTTATCGTCAGGTTAAGGTTCGCTTCTTCTCACATATGAAGATGGTGGTAATGGTATTTCGAAATTGAAGCCTTCCTCACGTACTGACGTAGATGGAATATCTGCAGTGTTATTAAGGAATTGCCCAGCTTTGATGTTCCCTTTGCTAACTATCTTTAACAATCGCTATCCACGGGTGTCTTTATAGATGCTCGGAAATTGGCATCCATAACCCCGGTTTTTAAAAGTGGTAGCAAAAACAATGTAAGCAATTATAGACCAATTTCCAAACTATCTACTGTTTCAAAGCTACTTGAATGTATTATTAAGGACAAAATGTATTTTTCAGTCAAAGTTTAATTGTTCCAAATCAGCATGGTTTTATTCCAGGGCGCTCTACTATTTCAAATTTGGCAATGTTTAGTGAGTATTGTCTATCGGTTTTTCTAGCAGATGTCAGGTAGATTGTGTCTACACGGACTTTTCGAAAGCCTTTGAAAAGTGCCTCATAGGATTCTGATTGCAAAGCTAGAGTGTCTTGGCTTTCATTCTGGATTTTTGAATGGTTTAAGTCGTACTTACGTCATAGACCATGCGTGGTTATGGTTGATAATGCCTCCTCTTATTCGTATGTTGCGACATCGGGTGTCCCACAGAGTAGCATTCTTTGTCCATTGCTCTTTGTGTTGTTTATAAATGATATTTCCTCATGCTTTAGGTTCAGTTACTTTTTGCTATATGCCGATTACTTGAACATATTTTCGAGAGTTACCAATCTAACTGACGTGGCTAAAGTTCAATTAGACCTTAATAATTTATACTTGTGGTGCCTGAAGTCGCACCTTTCGCTTAATATCAGCAAATTTTTTCATGTTTCTTTTCAAAATCTAATAATCTTTTTGCATCATCTTACAGTATTTCAGCTCATACTCTGCAGATATGCAGTGAAATCAAGGATCTTGGTGTTATTTTTGATGCCAAGCTCTCTTTCAACAGCCACATTGATTTTATAGTATCGAAGTCATATCCTATGCTAGGTTTTCTTAGAAGAAATAGTTCTGAGTTCTCAAATCCCCATACATCAAGTTGCTTTACACCACTTATGTACGTCCCTATCTGGAGTATACAGCCTTTATCTGGCGTCCATTTCATCAATTTAGGATAGACAGGATAGAACGTGTGCAAAAAGTGTTTCTTAAATACGCTTTGCTTTGCCTTCGCTTCTCGGAACCAGTTCTCTCCCACAGGTCTCGATCATTGTTAATAAATCTTAAATATTTAGAAAAAAGAAGGTCTGTTCTCTCGTTAACTTTTGTTTTTGGCATTATACAAGGAATTATTAACTGTATTTATCTTAATGTCCCGCAAAGGACACGGCGATATTCAAATATTTTTTATTGCGAAAACTTTAATACAAACTATCTTCGGAACCTCCCTTTGTCAAGGGCTGTTAATGTATTCAATATAATCTCTAATAATAGTCGATATTGATTTTTCGGTCTCGAAATCATGTTTTCTGTATACTTTACATTTAATATAATCTATTAATTTGCTAAATTTTAATTTACTCATAGTCTGTAAGAATATTTTTCATGTTCGTAGACTAATTCAAATAAATAAATATATTAATATATTATATCTGGAAAACGCCTTCACATACACAACTACCACCACTCCCTTTGAAAAGCCTCATTAATACCTTTAATTTGATACCCATATCGCACAAACACATTCTAGAGTCACCCCCGGTCCACCTTTATGGCGATATCTCGAAAAGGCGTCCACCTATAGAACTAAGCCCCACGCCCTTTTAAAATACTCATTAACACCTTTCATTTGATACCCATATCGTACAAACATATTCTAGAGTCACCCCTGGTCCACCTTTATAGCTATATTTTGAGAAGGCGTCCACCTATAGAGCTAAGGCCCACTCCCTTTTAAAATACTCATTAATACCTTTCGTTTGATACCCATATTGTACAAACGCATTCTAGAGTCACCCCTGGTCCACCTTTATGCCGATATCTCGAAAAGGCGACCACCTATACAACTACCACCACTCCTTTTTAAAACCCTCATTAATACCTTTAATTTGATACCCATATCGTACAAACACATTCTAGAGTCACCCCTGGTCCACCTTTATGGCGATATCTCGAAACAGCGTCCACCTATGGAAATAAGGATCACTCCCTTTTAAAATACTCATAACACCTTTCATTTGATACCCATATCGTACAAACAAATTCTAGAGTCAACCCTGATCCACCTTTATGGCGATATCCCTAAATGGCGTCCACTATAGAACTATGGCCCACTCCCTCTTAAAATACTCTTTAATACCTTTCACTTGATACACATGTCATACAAACACATTCCAGGGTTACCCTCGGTTCATTTTCCTTCATGGTTATTTTGACACTATAGCTCTCAACTGAGTATGTAATGTTCGGTTACACCCGGACTTAACCTTCCTTACTTGTTATTTCAAAATTGTAGAAACATAATATGTAAATATTTCGTCTGCTTCCCAGTAAGAATAGTACTGGGTTAATTGATTCTTTTCAAAACTGACGTCACTCAATAATATTGGTGAAGAGCTACATACAAGACTTGGGTAATTTTGTGAAAAGGTCGGACAAAATATTACATCTGCTATCACTGACTCACGCCTAATTTAAAGGCATGTGACGCCTGAAGGTGAGCATACGTGGCGCAGAGTCGAGGACGTCTTTGGAGGATTATCGTATTGAGGACTGTGGGTTGTATCAAATTGTCAGGCAAGAGTCCGTGTATAATGAGTCCTGAACTTACTAAATAGCATGAGAGATAATAGGCATTAAATAAAGCACTAAAAATCTCGAAATAAAATAATTTAAAAAAATTTTAAGTTACACGGTTGTATTGAAAACAATACTTCCATGAAATAATAATTATACGAAAAGCTCGTAAAATAATTAGGTAAGGTCCTAGGTACTAGTCATCATCTAGGGCGTTGATCAGACAATAAATAAAGCGTGGACGCAGTCATATTTCTATTGATAGTCCATAGTAAAACCACTGAACCTTAATCAGGTTATGCTACGCCTAATAGTTTTAGAAATTCACGCGCGCCAACGCTTTATTTAATTGTCTGATCACTAGGGCGTTGATCAGGAGTGTGATGGGACTAGTGACCTAGGACCTACCTAATTACTCTCTAGCTTTCGTATTATATTATTTCATGTACGTATTTATTTTCAATAAACACCGTTACCTTAAAATTTGTAAATTTTTTTATTATGACTATAAGCACTCTTTTAGTCTAAGGTTGTAAGACTTACACATGATCTTCGACACTTTACCGCCCCGCGCTTGACCCACGTCTTTCTCGCTTCGTCAATCAAGTGCTCTCTCTCTCTCGCCCAGTATAATTGGACATCTACGGAGCAAGCATTCAAAGGAGCTCCCTTTTTAGCTAGTTCATCTGCTTTTTCATTCCCATATTTCCATATGCCCTGGGACCAATATATGTAGATGTATGCTTCTCCCTGTCCCGATTCTCTCCAGAGACTGCTTAACACTCTAACACGCATTTAGATGCTGTACTATGTACGCGCACTGGAATAATCGTACATTTGAGAATCACTTTCATTTCCTGTCGCCGTTACCATTCTGGACGGGTGTATCGGTTCGACGTAATACATTAATGCGGCGACTTTGCACAATGCTGTAGACATATATACATATGCATTCGTTTTTTCATTCACGCATTTACATTTTATTTACTCCCATCTTTGTGACTAATCTCACGTTCAACTAATGACAGAACGCCCAACGCTGCTATCAGTGTTGCCGTTTTTGGTTACTTGTAACCAAATTTGGTTACCGAAATTTCGTTTGGTTACGTGGTTACCGCTTGCCTATTTTGGTTACCGTATAAACTGTCCACTTTGATACATATAAATAATATTTTCGAGCTTTATTTTGCAACAAGTAACATGTAGAGTGATTTGATATATTAAGACAAATGTGATTTAAAATTCGATGGTGTAGCATCTATGTATAGTGGTGACACTTCCATCTATAGATATAAGTATCGATCTTTGCCAAGTTCTTGTCATCGCTGGTTATTATCGGTTTGTTTGGGAAAAAGTTGCATGTTAAAAGAATGGGATTGGGAGAGACCTGCTAGGAAGCAATCTAGATTTTAAAACTTTAAAGAACATAAACATACCATCAAAAGAGTTGTGTCCAAAGAAAATGAAAAGAATTATTATTTGTGATTGCATTTACTTTTTATCTCATTACAAATTTAGGTAACTATGTAATTACTTCTAATGTTAAAAAAATTATGTTTCATACTCACACACACAGCATGTGTAATAACATGATTTTATGTTTTGTTTTTATCAAATTTTATGTAAAAAAAATGAATTCTTAATTTTTTTTCTAAGTGTGTTTACGTTATATGTACGCGTAAAATAAAATAAACATTAATGCTGCCAGCAGAAACAAAAGCTTTCTCGGTTTAGTTACCATTTTTCCACTTATGGTTACTTTTTGGGAAAATTCTGGTTACTAAAAATTTAAATTAGCGGCAACCCTGGCTGCTATTGCAGCTGCTGCTGGAAAATTCGTAAGTATGTATAAGTCGGTGAGCGGAAACAAAGCAAATAAAGAGAGTGATTAATTATTAACTATTACAGAGATGCCAAACAGAGGAAATTTGCTATCTATTGCATAACGATATATACGAAAGTAAGTTTCTTTTCCAAGAATATGAGAAATCTTTGTCAAGACCTGCAAAGTCTTAAGATACGCTAAGAGTCCATTTTTTTCCTCCAATTATAAGATATTTATCCTCGTTTTCCTTCAAGGTTATTTCGGGTCAACTTCAAATTTTTAGAACATCTATACAACTTATAAAATAAAGTCTAAATGTCGATTCAATGCGATAACTTCTCGTGAAATGATTAATTGTGAAGGAATTTATAACAAAGGCTTGGCAAATTGCTAAAATGTGATAAAAAATCAGAACATTCTAGTTTACGCAGCTAAAATCACATCGAATCACTCGATTGAAATATCTGTGTTCGTAAGCAATAATCACCTAAGCGCTATCATTTTACACGGGGCTTGGGCGACATTTCTTACTTGCAATAAACCTTTGAAATGTTAGGGGGACTAGCTTTGTATTGCAAACGGACCACAATCACACACAACACACAAAAGTTATATGCAATCCGCATAATATGTATGCTCCAAAAACTATGTATATTTCATGCAACAATTACAGGAAATGAAAATGTCAACGGACTTCCTGTCGATATCCATACTGATGCATGCTATAGCTTTCGTATGCATTTTCGTAGTATGCATAGGATATAAACAATCCTGCACCTGCAAGACAGAGCAAATCGCGTCTTATTACCGTTGTTTTTGTGACAAATGAAAGTGTTGATTCGTTTCTAATTTAACCAAAAATGTATTAAACAAAATTATAAGATCAGCGAGTGTGAATCGAGCTCACAGCCAAACAATAATTATGATTTATCATATTATTGTTCTACATATTTGTTCTTAATGTTGAAAAAATTTTAATGTAGAATCGACAGAAAGAAAAAATTTAGCAAACAACTGTCAAAGCTCGTGGTATAGATCCATTTCGGTGACTGCTTAAATTCTTCCTCGGCAACGTTTAGGCGCTGCTGCTATAACCATCAGCCATCACAGCGGTTTTTTGTCTTGTCTCCATTATTCGTACTTCAATTCTGGTTTCTTGCAATTGCTATTCACAGCACTGCGCCACTCTATTACAGAATAGTGTGTAAATTGGACTTTTCGTTTCTGACGATGATGCCATAGTGTCATAGCTCACATTGACAATTTTTCCCGTGCTCTGGGCATGTTTATTAACAATTGTTGTCCTTGTTATATCGGCCTGTACTGATTTGTAAGATCGCGGGTTTGAATCGCGCTCAAGGCCAAACAATAATTATTTTATCATTATTATTGTTATAATATATTTTAAATGAAATTTTTTCTTTCTTCTATTCTAATTTAAATTTTATCAATAAGAAAAAATATATTATAACAATAATAATGATAAAATAATTATGTTTGGCCTTGAGCTCGATTCAAACTCGCGATCTTACAAAACAGTAGGCGATATAACAACAAAAATTGTTTTAAACAAAATTATCTTTAAAGAAGTGCAAGTTGTGTGTGTGTTCGCTGTAATCCATCCATTCAAAGCATTCGTTGAGAGCATTCCATCACATCATTTCGAATACTTTACTAGGGAAGCGGATTGCCAGAAGTTTGCATAGAGAAGACGAGGTAGGAGAAGCGTTAGAGTTGGACGTGTTAGCAGTGCACGGACTTTTAAAACGAGAATGTGGTAGACGAAAAATTAAAATAGTGGTAGAAGTTGGTAGATTTTTTTTTCAAGAAAACAATAGCTACTCTTTATATTTGTACAAAAAAAATTCATATTTTATTGTAAAACAAATAAAAGCACATTTCACGGAAATAACACTTAAAAAAACATGTAAACAAAACAAAAAAATTCATGTAAATTTGTATATACATAGCTTATGCCTATATGATACTTGCTTTTTTCTATTTTGAGCTTGAAATACTGAGGAAACTTTACCGATACGTCTCATTACAACAACAATTTTCCAATGTACCAGTATTTTTCTGCACAAAATAACCGACTTTGGCATGTTATCGTTTACTTAAAACTTTTTTATTTTCGTTCAAAATTATTCATAAAAAACTGATGAAAATATCGCAGGAAAATATTTGCGAGCTCATTTACTACATTTCTTTCATAAACAAATTTATTTCTTGTTTGAATTTGTGCACAAATTTTTCAAAATAAAAACCGAATTTCAACAAAAAAATTGTCAGAAAAAACAAAAGAAAAATCTAGTTCCATATGGGTGTTATTAAATACAAGGAACAAAATCACCTTCTACAAAGTAAAATTTTTTATAAAATCTTATTAATTTAATTGGAGGCTGAAATAAAGTCCGTCCGATACAATACTCTTTTATTAATATTTGATTGGAAATGCTTGACATTTTTAATCCATTACGCTTGGCGGTTTTTATGTCGTTCATTATAGAGAACTACCTTTCTGCGGCTGCACTACTGTGAGGGTAATATTGCTAAGGAGAACATTTATTCACTCAAATTTTCTTTTAGAAGACTTTTCAGTTCCCAATTTTATCCATCCTTTAGAATATCGTCGGAAAATATCTTTTCTATTATTTCCTTATCATATAGCATTAATGATCGCCATTCGTTGTTAAGAATTCCATGGAAGTCTTGTGAAATGAAAAAGCTTTAAGTAAGGGAACAATCATTGTCATTTGACTAGAATTAATATTTTTTTCATCAACATTTTCGAAAAGGTGTAACTTTTCGTCTTCGAAATTGAATCGTTTCTTAATTTCCTTACAAAGGCAAATGTTGGTAGATTTTTGGGCTTTGGTGGTAGAAGTGGTAGAAAATGAAAATGGGCCTAAAAGTTGGTAGATCTACCAATAAAGTGGTAAAGTCCGTGCACTGCGTGTTAGATATAGATGATGGAGCCGAGAAGTGAGAGCTAGAGAGAGAGGTAAGGACAATTCGGTGGAAGGGAGAGAAGAGGGAGGAGAGGTACAAATAAAACGCAGAGAGGGAGAGCCAAACGTAAGATAAAGGAGCGAATAAAAAGAGGAAAAGAAGGGTAAGAGGTAAACATTTATTAAAACCCATGTAGGACAAAACAACATTTGCCGGGACTGCTAGTTTTATAAAAGTTTGAAGTTCAGTAGTGGAATTCACTAACTTATAACGATGCGATTTGTCGAGATTTTAATTAACGATTTTGTCGCTTGCCTTATCGATTGTACTATTCACTAACTTAGTTTTAACGACTCGAAATAAATGACATTTAAATTTCGTTTTAATAGTAGAAAGGTGGCAGCACAGCTTAACGAAACCTAAAAAATGCGAAAAGCACAAAAGGAATGCCAAAAATAAATAAATTCCGTATACTAACTGCTTTTAAAAGTCATTATTGTGCAAGTTTTTACCTATTTTAACAAAAGGTAAGTAAATGCGGTATTAATTTCTTTTTTTTCTCTGTTGATTCGCAGTTATTCTTGTACCCCTTAATTGACCATCAAGTTGAGAAATAATATCATGAGCCAAGTCTGGGGTTAGTCGGTACAGCTTTCGAAACTCCGTTGCATTCAAGTGGAATGGGTTATCTACTTCTCTAAGAAGGTGTCTGTCCACTGGCGATGGACTTAGTAATTCTTCATCTTGTGATAAAACGTACGCCAAGTACTCAAATGCCATTTGATTTATAAATAAAGCAGCTTTTCGTGTTTGAAAGTATTTAATTAAAGTTCCGATTTTCTTTTTTAACTAAAATTGCCAGAAATATTAATTTCGTGATTTTTAACACAGCCAATTTACTTGCCGTTTATTTAACAACACAGCTGATCGTCGATCAACGAATATCGATACAAATAGTACTGAATAACGAAATCGTTATAGTTATCGATTCGCAAATAAAGCGATGGCAAATGTCGTTAAAAAAGTTAGTGAATTCCACTACAGATAAATACTATATCATCGGTAACTCTGTTCAGTTCTTAAAACATGCATCAGATACTGTTAATATTCGTTGAAGATATATATACCATGTACGCACAGGTCGCATATGATATAATGATGATACCGGCTTGTATATCATACATATGCAAGTGCTGATAAACACAGTGATGAATCACCCTACAGAGAAAAAGTATCGCCTTTTGAAAATAAAAACCAAGATATCAAATACACACCCATACACCAATACCTACATAAAAACCCAACATACATTTTTTTTTCAAATTCAACTTGAAAAGCGTGAGAGAACTCTCCGTTTTTTTTAAATTGCAAACGGTACTTCTAAAAGGCATCTCAAAGGCAATCACCGCAAGCATTCTCAAGTCAGAAGGAGGTTTTTGCGGCCGTAACGAAATTGCGTCGATACGCCTGTGTCAAATGTTTCTCAAATCTTACTCAAGTCGAAAATGACGTATAAGAAGAGTTTCAGAATACGCTAAGTAGGCACGTAATGATAAGAAACTCTGCTAGACAAATCGAGAACTAGTATTTTCTCAAACTACATACAAACTGAAAACTTAAATTTTGGAAGCGTTTACCTAGAAGTTTTCACTTAAATATTTTTAAAATTTTTAGTGTTTGATTCTGTTGTTTAGTAAATGTTTATTGGGTACGCAGCCTATGAAACACGACAATAGCGAGTATTGATGATGCGCTCACTTTCATTGAGTTTGTCCGGTTGGCATTAAATTGTCACAATATCAAAAGAGTTACATACTCGCGTACAGACACGCTCAAAAGAATTTAATTAACCAGCAACAGCAAAAGTTAAAAAATAAATAAAGTAAAGTAAAAAATTCCTCACAAAGCCAAACAAAAGTAAAGAAAAAAAATATGTAGTACGCTCATTTTTAACCTTGAAATTAAAAACAAACCAATCTTTTTGCTACCAATAAAGCGCTCGATTTTTTGCTACTCAGCCTAAATTTTGTTTGTTTTGCTTAAACAGATTTGTTGTGCTAATTAAATTTAGAATACCTCTGAGCTACAGAAAACACTGGAACAATTTAATAATTTATTATAATTTTTAAATATTGGTGAAGGTCACAAAACGGTAAGAAAGAATGACACAGATTGAGATAAACTGTTCAGAAAAACTTTCTTTTTGCAGTCTTTATGTATAGTGGTAAAAGAAAATATAGAATGGAATTTCGTCAGAAAGTAAACTTGACCTGCTTTCAATAAATTCTTTAAAGGATTTATAAGGATATAAAAAAATATTTCTTTGATGACGCTCTGCAAAGTTGATTCTAAAGAAAAGCTTAAAAAATAATACATACTAATTATTTCAATAGTGGCCAAAAGTAATAAATGTATGATATGTGTTTAATATTTTACATGCAGAAGTTAAGCCCACTTAATTCACAAACAGTACTCGTAATTCTACCTGTAGAGTAAATGCAAACAACATAAAGCAAACTTTTTTCCTAAATTAGCGATTCCACCACATCTAACGAGCAAGCTTGAAGATCTAACAATGTTTTTAGTATCTGTATCAAAATTATTTACACTCAGAGAAAAACGCCGTTCTATTTTCATGTTCTCACTTTTTTGTTCTTGAAAAACGAACGACCTGTTCTTGAAAAGAGAACGGTTGGTCTTAAAATATGAACAAATGTTCTATTAATGAGAACGATGTTCTTAAATTAAGCACAATGTTCTTAAATTAAGTTCAAGAAAAAAGAAACAGTACAATTCGTGTGCACTACAATGTTAAATACAATATTTGGCACAAGCTACCAAGAAGTTGTAGTGGCCCATCGGCTATGGTGTTGCGGTTGCGACCGTGTGGCGCGAGTTCGATCAGCGTCAAACTCTGAAGTTTTTTAAAACAATTTTTTTATATTCTATTTTTTTAACTCTTATTCTTCGTTGATTTCCATTCACATATGCACAGGTAATTCTCAATCTTGTTATGCAATGTTATAAATATATATTCAGATTGCATCATCGAAAAAAAGAATTTCTTAAAAAGAGAAATATATGAAAAAATGCATATTATGCATTTTTTCAAATCTTTTGGAATTTTAATTATAATTTTTTGTTTTTAGTATTTTTTATTAATGAAAAAAAAATTATTTATTAATAAAAAATAAATAAATGGGTACAACTTGAAAAAATTACCTTTCCCACTTTCCCCCAAAGATCAAGCACAAACCGTTCTTGAACTGACACCGAAAAGGGTTAAATCGACCACAAATCGTTCTTGAAGCGTGAGAACGAAAAATCTTAAATCAAGCCCAAGTAGTGCTTGAAATGAGCACAGAAGGTTCACACATCAATACAAAAGTGGTCATAAAATACGAACGGTGTGCATTGAAAAAACCCTTCTTAAAACAAGTTAAGAAAAAACGTACTGAACAGACTCTTGTCAACGAATTTTCTTAATTTTGAACTTATTTCGTTCGTTTTAGAACGATTTTTTCTCTGAGTGTAGGATAACGCCTAGTGGAGTTTAAATCCTACCTCTTGCCCTTTTTGACATCCGTTAAGGAAAGACGCTTTTATAAGGATTGTGAACATTCCTAAAAGAGAGGTCTTGAACAGGCAGGAGGTTTCCTTTAATGGAAGCGGGTCCATCTCAACTAAGGAATTTGGCAGGCAACTACTTGACTGCTTTGGCAATACGCTAAGAAATGTCTTCTTAATACAAACTACTGCCTGAAGGACAACATTACAAGCCTAACAGCCGACAGCTGAGGCAGGGAGCTAATAGACAATACGACTTTTTGCACGTTAAATGGCGATGCACCACTCGAATTGCAGAAAACTGTCACAACTTGCCAGACATTTTCATCGTAAGTGCAGGACTTATGCTTTAAATGGCAGCCTGCATGCTTAGCATCTGCCCATACTCCTCTCAATAAAGCGATCAGCAAATTTTATCACCTCTGAACGGTGGACTTTCATTCATTCCAAAACAGTAAATGGGGAAGATTACAAATCGAACTTTCGCTGCTCTCACATTCCGACTAATGTCCGGCAAGGTTAGCGTGTCGTTTCGTAAAGTTATCACTTCGGCTTCGACATGCTTCATCGCGGCCGGTAGAATACCTGAAGTCATACCACATTTCTCGGACGAAGCTGCAACCTTGGCAAGGGAAAGTGACGTTAGCGAGACAGCTCGACCTAGAGACCCTCACATTAGATATCTCAACTGGGGTATTATGCGGCTGGTAAATACGCACAAACGTTAATTGTAACTATTATTATATTAGCTGTTGTTTTTTTTTACATCTATAGACGTTTACGCTTAAACTTTATAGGTATGGACTGCTAAGCGTCAAACTTTAAATACTCCTCTGAAATTGCTGCGCATAAAATTAGTACTATTAAATTTCAATATGCATTATACTCAGATGTAACTAAAATATATGTCTATGTTTCACCTCAACACTAATTCTATGTATCACCTCTAAAAAATGGTGTGTATCCACTATTAATCGCAACAGCACCAGAGGTTTGTCTCTGCGCTTTTCGGTAAAACATGTTGTTAGCTAGTTGCCGCTAATGGGTCTCCTAAGCATTATCTAAGTGAAGATAAGCGTTTTTTTACGCGCAAATGTAAACGTATACGCGTGTAAAAAAAACACGGCTATTATTATAATTGGTCCAATGGTATTCGAAATTCCCATCAGCTTTAAAAATCAGTGGCGAAATAGTTTAACTTTTTGATATTATCTGCCTTACTATAAGGTCTATCGGTTAGTGTGGCAAAGACAGCTGCCACCTTATTTTTATTATTTAGCGCTTACACGGGGGGGAGTGTTTGCGGAGTTTAAAAACCTGCGCCCGCATTATTGTGCTCTTTTGTGTGCAACATAATACATTTCAATAAAATAAAATACATATTTAAAAATAAATAAATAATATATAAGCGCGATAACCTCCGAAGAGATCTAAGGCCGAGCTTCTCTTCCAATTTGGCGTCGTGCTCCTCTTGATTTTCCCTACAAATTGGCCGGACGGGACCCTACATGATTTTATGCCGACCCGAACGGCATCTGCAAGCAGATGAGTTCACTGAGAGCTTTTCATGGCAGAAATACACCCGGGGCGCTTGCCAAAACACTGCCGAGGGGCGACCCCGCTTAAAAAATTTTCTTCTAATTGAAAACCTTATTTCTAAAATTTTTGATGTTGCTTTGCCGGGTTTTGAACCCAGGGCATCCGGTGTGGTAGGCGGAGCACGCTACCATCATTTAAATATGTACAATCGTGTTCGTTTGTTAGATATGTATGCGGTTTTTTGTCACTGCTGCAAGTATTGTTGCCATTTCGTGCAGCGGGAAGTAGCACTTATAAGCACTTACTTTATGTGGCATCCATTTACGTTCGTTCACACAAAAAGTTACGCGTCGCCACATTGCCGTTGTTATTGGTCCCTCAAATACATACAATAATTCGCATCATTTGCATTGGGGCGTACAAAACATTATACATACATACTCGATACGAATATTTGATACGTATTTATAGTATACGTGGCAGTGTTATGTTTAATTATATTTTAGAACAGTAACATCTAAATTTACTCACATTAATAGATAAAAATACACTCAGCATCAGCAGATCTATGAATAGCAGGCGCGTATGGTCCTAAAAAAAATATCACTTGGTGCCATATAATTTATTTTAATATTTTTAAATTTAAACAAGTAGGGAAGACAAAGTTACGGATAAGCCGAAGGAAGCCCAAGTTCCACCCAAGCCGAACATTATACGACAAGATGTCTGCGTAAAGCAAAGATTCAAAAACGAACATTTAGAAACAAAAAGCATTTTATTTGATTATTTTGGCGACTCCCTAACCATACTCTAAAACAAGCAAAACAACACAATCTTCAGTTAGTTATTCATAATAAGTTATCGAAATTCTCGTTTTCACGATGCTAATTGTCAGTTAGTGCAAGGGCGAAGTGTAAACATACTTCAGCTGTTTTATTGATTTTCATGTATTCAGAAGTAGATTTTTGCGATTTCTTTAAAAGTATTTCACAATTATCGATTCCGCTTTGGTGAAAACGAAAAATGTCAAATTACGCTATCTGAAGCATTGCTATCTCTAGATAATTTCTAACTTAACTAGGATGGTGAAAACGGCCCTCAAATGTGTATTCAATTTTTATGTATAGATCTTGCAAAATATATTGAAAACCTTGGAGCATATTAATTTTTATACTCAGCGTGTTTTGTACACAGAGTATATTAACTTTGATTGGATAACGGCTGGTAGTACAGGTATAATGAATCCAGATAGATATAGATTTCCATATATAAAAATCATCAGTATCGAAAAAAATTGGATTGAGCCTTGTCCGCCCGTCCGTCCGTCTCACCGTTAACACGATAACTTGAGTAAATATTTGGATATCTTCACCAAATTTGGTACACGAGCTTATTTGGACCCAGAATAGATTGGTATTGAAAATGAGCGAAATCGGATGATAGCCACGCCCACTTTTTATATATATAACATTTTGGAAAACACAAAAAACATCATTATTTAGTAAATAATACACCTAATTAGAATCTTGATAAAAATTTGAAATGCTTTTTTTAAATGGGTGTGGCACCGCCCATCTGTGATAAAATCATTTTACAAATATTATTAATCATAAATCAAAAACCGTTAAACCTATCGCAACAGAATTCGGCAGAGAGGTTGCCTTTACTATAAGGAATGCTTTGAGGAAAAATTCGGTTAAGGGCGTGGTCCTTTTTATATAAAAGGTTTTTAAAAGGGTCGTGGATGAATAAAATAAGCTATATCTTAGCGAAAAGAGCTTTGTATCAATGGTATTTCATTTTTCCAAGTGGATTTGTTACAACTAATGAAAAACTTCAAATTTAGAAAAATGGGCGTGTGCACAGCCCCGTTTATGACTAGCAATTTTCTATGTTTCGGGAGCCATAACTCGAAGAAAAATTAACGGATCGTAATAAAATTGGGAACACAAATTTTCCCTATAGCAAGAAATATTTCTAGAAAAAATGGACGAGATCGGTTAAAACCACGCCACTTTTATATAAAAGATTTTTAAAAGGGTCGTAGACGAAATCATAATCGAGACAAATAAAACATATCTTAGCGAAAAAGAGCTTTGTATCAATAGAATTTTACTTTCTAAATTGAATTATAACATTAAATTTGAAAACACTAACATTTTTGAAAATGGGTGTGGCACCGCACTTTTATGACTAAGCAATTTTCTATGTTCGGGAGCCATAACTCGAAAGAAAAATTAACGGATTGTAATGTAGTTGTGTACATATATTTTCTTTACAGCAGAAACTATTCCTAGTAAAATGGAGGGGATCGGATAAAGACCACGGCAACTTAGATATAAAACACGTTTTAAAAGGGTCGTAGACTAGAATAATAAGCTATAACTTAGCAAAAAATTGTTTTGAATCAATGATATTTCACTTATCAAGTTTTACTGTAAGTGGAAATGGGGAGAAATTTTTTTTAAACGGGCGGTGCCACGTGTTATGTAGGAAAGTAATTTATCTGAAATGAAATGTACAATTCAAGTTCACGCTGCGTATATAATGTTCGGTTACACCCGAACTTGGACACCTTTACTTGTTAAAATTGTGTTTTTACTTAAGTTAGTTGCAGCTTTTTAACATAACTTGCTAGGGGCTGGCTGTAAAAAGCTGCAATTACCTAACAAATTTTGACTGTGAATATGCCCGTTGGGTTTATTTTAAATTAATTGTAATGGACTCCATTTATTATGGACATATTTTTTTTAGTTTCAAAACTTTAAAACAAATGTCTTTTTCATTTTAGAATATCTAGTAGTACTTCGTTTAGATTTCTCCCGGAATTGTTATTGATTGGCTAAGCCTTGCCATCTTTGTTCTTCGGCTGAAAGTAATTGTGACATTGTTACACCGTGGTGTGATGTAGCGTGCTCCGCCTATCACACCGTATGCCCTGGGTTCAACTCCCGGGCAAAGCAACATCAAAATTTAGAAATAAGATTTTTCAATTAGAAGAAAATTTTTCTAAGCGGGGTCGCCCCTCGGCAGTGTCTGGCAAGCGCTCCGATTGTATTTCTGCCATGAAAAGCTCTCAGTGAAAACTCATCTGCCTTGCAGATGCCGTTCGGAGTCGGCATAAAACATGTAGGTCCCGTCCGGCCAATTTGTAGGGAAAAATCAAGAGGAGCACGACGCAAATTGGAAGAGAAGCTCGGCCTTAGATCTCTTCGGAGGTTATCGCGCCTTACATTTATTTTTATTATTTTTAAACTGAAATGATATCATAGGTTAGATTAAACTTTATGCTATTCATTAAAGATTATAAATCGGTTCTATATGTGAAAAAATAAGAAAGAGAAATATCGACTGTAGAGTCCATATATAAATTTCGACATTACGCAATCCGCATTTAAGATTAGAAGAAATGAAGCCAACTTTGCTTAAGAAATTATATGTAATTATACTCCCGCACCCTGTACGCCTAAACAAAATGATTTGGCTTTTTCATCATATTATGCATTTCGTCTACAACACACCCCACATCGGTTGATAAAACAACTGTAAGTTAGCCCTTTGTATTTCCTGTGACGATATGCGGGTGTTTTGTATAATCTCATTAAGTATAATTGCATTGTTGGCATTTAATTAAGATATTTGTATGTATGTGTCCATGTGTAAGTACTCTACAGTAAATTTAACAAGTTGTAAACTACCTTAAAACGCGTATTCAATATAAAGCACTAGTCAGCCGAACGGGTTCTTCTGGTATAGAGCACTGATGAATCTCGAGTTGACTGCATGAGTTGAGGCACCAAAATTAGTTAGTATCAAGTATTGAGCGATTTAGCTTAGCACATAAAGTTATCCCCTACGTCTGCTACTAGCGTAGCCTTTAGTTCTGAAACGTTTAAAGCAATGTTAAAGATGAAATCTACATACATGGTTGGTAATGCTACAGCAGATCAGGCAGTAACTAGACTTAATGAATCCGTATCTCATTTTCTCACAGACTATGCACAGTTCATGGCGGCCACCGTGGTGTGATGGTAGCGTGCTTCTCCTACCACACCGAATGCCCTGGGTTCACACCAGGGGCGTAGCGAAGGGGGAGGGGGTTTGGGGGTTTAAACCCCCTCCCCCCTGCCTCAGGATAATTTCATTTTTTAGGTCGTTACAATTCAAATATTTTACGTTTTTATGTCTATGTTAATAAATTTCTTTATAATTCCGCTACGTATTTACTTTGTTGGTGATATTATATTTTTAATATGCAAGCATATGTATGTACGAGTGAACACTTATATTTTAATCATATTCTGTTTCATAATAATTCTGCAATGAAAAGATATCGTGACTTTTTCAACAGCATACCAGTTATTGAAAGCTATAAAATCTGCAGAATTTCAAACTGGTGTCTTTTCCATTGATTTTACTAGCAACCGCAGATTGTTTGTCCGTTTACTCTGGGGCCGTATGCATCCTATCACGCCTTACCATAGAAAAGTCTAGAAAGAT
>JARSSU010029715.1:0-28472 GCA_029619165.1 Eurosta solidaginis
CTTATAAAATTAGCAAAATCGGAGAAGGACCCGCCCACTTTTAAAAAAAAAATTTTTTAAAGTAAAATTTAAACAAAAAATTAATATCTTTACAGTATATAAGTAAATTATGTCAACTTCAACTCCAGTAATGATATGGTGCCACAAAATACAAAAATAAAGAAAATCTCAAAATGCGTGGCTCCGCCCATTCATTTAATTTGTCTAGGATACTTTTATGCCATAAGTCGAACACAAAATTTACCAATCCTTTTGAAATTTGGTAGGGGCATAGGACTTTCTTTGACGTTACTGTTTTCTGTGAAACATGTCGAATCGGTTAAGCCACGCCCGTTTTTATACACAGTCTGTCCTTCTGTCTTCCGCATGCCTTAACACGATAACTTGAGCAGAAATCGACATAGTCTTTACTGAACTTAGTTCACGGTACCTATCTGAACTCACTTTATCTTGGTA
Source organism: Eurosta solidaginis (assembly GCA_029619165.1). Taxonomy (NCBI): domain Eukaryota; kingdom Metazoa; phylum Arthropoda; class Insecta; order Diptera; family Tephritidae; genus Eurosta; species Eurosta solidaginis. The sequence goes on from JARSSU010029715.1 coordinate 457, forward strand.
TGAAAAATGAACGAATTCCGACTAGACCGCGCCACTTTTTCGATATCGAAAATTACGAAAATGACAAATGCATAATCTATCACAATACGAAAAAAGTGGATGAACATGGAAGGTAATTGATTGGCTTTATTGACGCGAAATATAACTTTAGCAAAAAACTTTGTAAATGGCTGTGACACCTACCATATGTCAGTAGAAGAAATGAAAGAGTTCTGCAGTGCGAAATAAAAACCGTTGAAATCTTGGCAGGTATTATCATATATAATAAATTAGCGTATCCAACAGCTGATGTTCTGGGTCACCCTGCCCACATTTTGGTCGACTATCTGGAAAACGCCTTCACATATACAACTACCACACTCCCTTTTAAATCCCTCATTAATACCTTTAATTTGATACCCATATCGTACAAACAAATTCTAGAGTCAACCCTGGTCCACCTTTATGGCGATATCCCTAATGGCGTCACCTATAGAACTATGGCCCCTCCCTCATAAAATTCTCTTTAGTGCCTTTCATATTTGATAGACATGTCATACAAACACATTCCAGGGTTTTCCCTCGGTTCATTTTCTACATGTTATTTTCCCTTATGTTGTCACCATGCTCTCAACTGAGTATGTAATGTTCGGTTACACCCGAACTTAACCTTCCTTACTTTTTTTTTATTAATTGGTTTACCCGCAAGCTACCCAATAATAAATTATTTAAAAGTTGTTTGCTCAATCAATCGAATGCTACAAATAACTATAAATATTTATTTATTCAGAATAAGAGGCAATATAGAACAATTAAATAATAAAAAAAGTCAATTATGTTACTCACGAACTTTTATTACCCACTATATTGATTTGGCTTCCATCCACGTCAAATGGCAATTAAATAGCAGTACTCAAAGCGCAAAAACAACAACAATATTTGATATCCGCTCTTATTTTGCCACTTATTTCAGGCAATTATTGTCGCCACTACTTTCAACTGAGTGGCTGGACGGACTAACGAAATGCTGACACTCATGACTTTGAATATGTTTATAATGCTGTGTGCGTTCTAATTTATGGCGTGTGTCAAATAGAAAATTCGAATTATTGTTTAATTTATTTGTTATTCATTTTTAAAATTTGGTCGTTGGTTTTGGCGCGGCCTTGGCTTTTCAACATTTTCTAATATTGACCTCACGCGCGCAACGAATCAATTGAAGAGGTTTGGAATCAATATAATTCTTTAATTCGTATATATATCAGCCCAATTCTAAACACAAACTCAGTACGAATTTTTTCTCCTCTCTCTCTCTATCCTCGTGATTCTAAATAAATTCCTTGTGAGTTTTTTTCACATTCCTCCCTTTCCTCATAAATCTGAACATGTTCGAAAAAGCGGAAACCGGTGATTGGAGAAAAGTAGGTATATGATGTGAGGGAGAGGTAGATTACTCTGCCATTTCACAGGAGTCACTTGTTAAAATTAAAGCAGGCATGCTTACCACGAACCGATATCAGTTCGTTCAAACGATAATTAGCGTTCATGAGACGAAACAAGTCATGCGTTTCGTTTATTACGTAAGAACGTCAAATTAACGAAATAATTTTGTTTCGTTTTCTGCCATATCAAACGAAATCAAATCGTTTATGTTGATTATTAATTTCAAACTATGCTGGCAAAGCTGATTGATGGCGGAGTCATTAAAGGTGAAAGCATTAGCCAATCTGATGCAACTTTTCTCATGAATTTGACAGTACGAACATTTCTCAGAGTATTTTTGACATTACCACCAACGAATTACACAAACAAATTACATGGAGTTTGTGTGTGTATGTCCGCTCGCTGTTACCACCTTACGGCTCGACCATGGCTATAGCATTGCCAGCACAATTCCAAACATAAATTATCACGTGTTTGTTAACGTTTTTAACGTTAACGAAAGCTTTCGTTTCGGTTAAAAACGAGATACAATTTATCTTGATAATTTCTTTATCGATATATTTCGAAGTGTTTCAAAAGAAACGGTGGAAATTTTTGATAACGATTAGCTTAACGTTAAGGTGCATCCCTGAATTAAAGGGAATGCATCAAAATAATTAAAGAAATTGGTTTCTTTTAAGAAAGAACACATATTTGTACAAATTTGTGCTAAAATATGCACATTCTACCACGATATTCTTTATTTTAAGTCCAAAAGTATATCATAAGCAACGGAAGAGCTCTTGATGTATTTGATGCAGCAATCCAGAAATTGCAAAGGAGTTTTTAAAAAGGCTTAAATAGATTTTGGCATATGACGAAAGACGAATTCACTCGACTGGGCGCCAGAAAATTGCTTTGCTGTATGGCAGCAGGCAACTCCAGCGGATCTGTGTTATCCCGCCGTTTCTTCTCTTATGCTCCGCTGTTTGATGTTGCTGTGGCACCATTTATTACTCAAGTCAGTGAATACCATATGAAATCCAATATTATGCATTTTTTATACTTCATTTCTTAATTTCAAACAAATTCGCAACAATAATAAACTTTTAATTTTTTAAACAAAATGAGAAATGCGCCACGAAATTCAATTGACCAAACAGCCGACTTCGAAAATTCGAAATTCCTATTCCCCAATTATTGTTCTCCCTAGGAGAAAAGAATTGGAGGAATTTTTCCGCGGAATAAAAAAATCCGCGAGAACAAATTCCGCTGGGATATTAGAATTGGGTTGATAATATATATAATTTTTATTTGAAGGTACTTGAAAATTTTTGAGTATATGCAGATTTTTAGCCAACTATTTTCAGTCTACAGAGAACAAGTTTAAAATAAAGTAATTAAAAAAAATGTTATTTAAACGGTTTATTGAAAAGGATATTACATTAAGTAATAATAATACTAAAAGCTAGAAATAATTAGGTTTACCCTAGGTACTAGTCATCGCTGTTCTCATCAATCTAGGGGTGTTGATCAGACAAATAAATAAAAGCGTTGATCGCGTCAAATTTCTATTGATATTCAGCCGCTCATATCTTTACAATGATATTTTCATATATGTATAAGTAAGTAGACCACGTACATTAATCAGGTTACGCCACGCCTACCGTTTTTAGAAATTTCACGCGCCCAACGCTTTTATTTATTTGTCAGATCAACGCCCTAGGTTGATGAGGAGTGTGATGACTACTACCTAGGATCTACTAATTATTTTCTTGCTTTTAGTATTATTTTTAGTTAGTGTAAGTATTCTTTGCGTATTCTATGCAGCCACCGTGTTGTGATGGTAGCGTGCTCCCCTACCACACCGTATGCCCTAGGTACACACCCCGAGCAAATCAACATCAAAACTTTAGAAATAAGGTTTTTAAATTAGAAGAAAATTTTTCTAAGCGGGGTCGCCCCTCGGCAGTGTTTGGCAAGCACTCCGGGTGTATTTCTGTCATGAAAAGTTCTCAGTAAAAACTCATCTGCCTTGCAAATGCCATTCGGAGGCGGCATAAAATTTGTGTAGGTCCCGTCCGGCCAATTTGTAGGGAAAATCATGAGGAGCACAACGCAAATTGGAAGAGACGCTAGGCCTTAGATCTCTTCGTAGGTTATCGCGCCTTACATTTATTAAATAAGTATTCTTTTCAGTAAAAACCGTTTAACTTGAACTTTTTAAAATCATTTTATTTTCAAGTTTTTAGTTTTTATTGAATTGCTTATTATTTTTCTAGTTCATATAGTGCCTCATTATTAAAAGGACTCTTTCCTGAAAATTTGTTACAACCTTACTCCTCAATACATAGTCTTCCAAATACTTTACTCGACTCAGTGCCAAGTACGCTTGTCTACCTATGCACTTCTACCGACTGTGTGTAATACTTGTTCCAAATTTTAGCCAAATCGGACAACAAGTACGAGTTTTTGTGAATATCTCGATCCTCGCGGCACCTAGCGGGAATTTTTCATAGAGAAGTTTTTATTTTTGTATGTAATTATGTGTTCCAAATATGAGCCAAATTGAACAAAAAACAAGTAAGGAAGGTTAAGTTCGGGTGCAACCGAACATTACATACTCAGTGAGAGCTATGGTGACAACATAAAGGAAAATAACCATGTAGGAAAATGAACCGAGGAAACCATGGAATGTGTTTGTATGACATGTGTATCAAATGAAAGGCATTAAAGAGTATTTTATGAGGGAGTGGGCCATATTTCTATAGGTGGACGACATTTAGGGATATAGCCATAAAGGTTGATCAGGGTTGACTCTAGAATGCGTTTGTACAATATGGGCTTCAAACGAAAGGTGTAAAATGAGTATTTTAAAAGGGAGTAATCCTTAGTTTCCATAGGGGACGCCGTTTCGAGATATCGCCATAAAGGTGGACCAGGGGTGACCCTAGAATTTTTTTGTACAATATGGGCATCAAACGAAAGGTGTAAATAAGTATTTTAAAAGGAGTGGGCCTTAGTTCTATAGGTGGACGCCGTTTCGAAATATCGCCATAAAGATGGACCAGGGGTGACTCTAGAATGTGATTGTGCGATATGGCTATCAAATTAAAGGTATTAATGAGGGTTTTAAAAGAGAGTGGTTGTTGTTGTATAGGTGGTCGCATTTTCTAGATATCGCCATAAAGGTGGACCAGGGGTAACCCTAGAATTTGTTTGTACAATAGGGTATCAAAGAAAGGTATTAATGAGTATTTTAAAAGGAAGTAATCCTTAGTTCCATAGGTGGACGCCGTTTCGAGATATCGCCATAAAGGTGGAGCAGGGGTGACCCTAGAATTTGTTTGTACAATATGGGTATCAAAAGAAAGATGTTAATGAGTATTTTAAAAGGGAGTAATCCTTAGTTCCATAGGTGGACGCCGTTTCGAGATATCGCCATAAAGGTGGGCCAGGGGTGACTCTAGAATTCGTTTGTGCAATATGGGTAGCAAACGAAAGGAGTTAATGATTATTTCAAAAGGGAGTGGGCCTTAGTTCTATAGGTGGACTCCTTTTCGAGTATCGCAATAAAGGTGGACCAGGGGTGACTCTAGACTTTGTTTGTACGATATGGGTATCAAATGAAAGGTGTTAATGAGTATTTTAAAGGAAATGGACCTTAGTTCTATAGGTGGACGCCTTTTCGAGATATCGCCATAAAGGTGGACCAGGGGTGACTCTAGAATGAGTTTGTACGATATGGTATCAAATTAAAGGTATTAATGGGGGTTTTTAAAAGGGAGTGGTGGTAGTTGTATATGTGAAGGCGTTTTCCAGATATCGACCAAAATGTGGACCAGGTGACCCAGACATCATCTGTTGGATACCGCTAATTTATTTATATATGTAATACCTGCCAAGATTTTAAGCTTTTTTTATTTCGCCCTGCAGAACTTTTTCGTTTTCTTCTACTTAATATGGTAGGTATATGTTAATAACCATTTTATATAGTTTTTTTCTAAAGTTATATTTCGCATCAATAAAACAATCCAATTACCTTACCATGTTTCATCCTTTTCTCGTATTTGGTATAGAATTATGGCATTTTTTCATTTTTCGTAATTTCGATATCGAAAAAGTGGGCGTGGTCATAGTCGAATTTCGTTCATTTTTCTACCAAGATAAAGTGAGTTCAAGTAAGCACGTGAACTAAGTTCATTAAAGATATGTCGATTTTTGCTCAAGTTATCGTGTTAACGGCCATGCGGAAGGACAGACGGACGACTGTGTATAAAACTGGGCGTGACTCACCGATTTCGCCCATTTTCACAGAAACAGTTAACAAATTCAAAAGGATTGGTTAATTTTTGTTCGACTTATGGCGTTAAAAGTATCCTAGACAAATTAAATGAAAAACCAAAATTCATCAAGATATCTAAAAATTTACTCAAGTTATCGTGTTAGCGGACGGACGGACGGACGGACATGGCTCAATCAAATTTTTTTCGATCCTGATTATTTTGATATATGGAAGTCTATATCTATCTCGATTCCTTTATATATGTACAACCAACCCTTATCCAATCAAACTTAATATACTCTGTGAGCTCTGCTCAACTGAGTATAAAAAACAATTTTTTGAAATACATCAAGCCATGCGCCTGGCGTAGTTTTTTCTTCTTTTTATTGCATTGTCATCGGTCCTGATTATATTCCAAGTTCACAACTTGTAGCTTATCGGAAGTTACATAAATTTCGATTACAAATTCGTAACCAACGCTCGCAGAGTCAAGCTAAATAAAACCGTTTAAAAAAGAGTACGTGTAGTTATGTATGCGCGTGAGAAGTTATGCTTCCACTTCCCGGAAATAAGGCTACCAACATATATACTAAATTTCAGGAAAATCGAACAGTGAATAGAGATGATCGGATAGATCGTCTCTGGTGCACTTTCCGGAAAGAAAATTTACAGGAACAATCTCCGGGTTCGCAAAATAATTGCGATTTATTACACTAGATAAGATCCTGTTACAATTTCCAAAAAGAAAGGAAGTATATTAGAAATCGGTGCGAATTTGAAGAGACCTATTACAACTACTTGTTACACTAAAACTGCTTGTGCTGCGAAACTCTACACCTAAAAAAAAATAAGGGGAATCCCGAACATAAAATTCGAAATTTTCGTACAATTTTCCCGCATAGTTCAGTTACAAAATAAATACAAGTTTTCTCAGAAAGTTAAAAAAAATAAATAAAAAACAAGTAGGGACGGGACTGCCTTCGGCTATGCCGAAGACTTCATACCTTTCATGAATGGGGCTGAACAATAATCTTATCCCGTTCGTAATCTCCAAATAATCGGATGTATAAGATAAGAAATATATATGTGAACAGATGTACATACCTAAACGATTTTTCAGATAAATATAAAATAAAAAATGGCAAAAAACCCCCTTATCTGAACAATCGGTTGTATGGGATATATATTATATATAGCTCCGATCGAAATGATTTTTACAGGAAATCTTCTATCATATATTAGAATAAATATCACCAAGTTTAACGTTTTTATATTGGAAATTAAGGGAGAAATTGCCAAAAATCTTTCTATCTGAACGATCGGTTGTATGGGATATATACTATATATAGCTCCGATCAAGTGATTTTTTCAGGAAATCTTCTATGATATATTAAAATATATATCACCGAGTTTCACGTTTATACTTTCTAAATTGCAGCAGGAATGACAAAATCGTCTTATCTGAACGATCGGTTGTATGGGAGATATATGCTATAGTGGTCCGATCCTACCGGATCCGACAAATGTCTAATATAATACAAAAATACATCCTTGTGCCAAATTTCATTGAGATATCTCAAATTTGAGGGACTAGTTTGCGTTCAAACAGACAGACGGACGGACAGACGGACATGGCTATATCAACTCAGTTCGTCGCCCTGATCAATTCGGTATACTTAATGGTGAGTCTATCTTCTATATTCTCACGTTAAAAACATCGACCAAAGTTAATATACCATTTCATGTTCATGAAAGGTATAATAAAAGTTATTTAACCAAAAGTGATAAAACTTACACAGCTGTTTTTCTATTCGCTTCTATATGTACACAAGACGGTATCTCGATTAGTGGAGGAAACAAAGTTTAATATTTTTCTGGATAGAACAATGCAGGCCACAAATTTAGTTAAGTTGACTCACCGATAAATATGCTCATGGTGTTACACGATTGTTTTCTCGAGAAGCCTTAGATTGCTGATATTATGAGCACCACGAAAGATTCTAATTTTCTGGCACGAATTCGGTTCTGTGATTTGCCCTCTTTTGGCACTCGGCGTCATAAATTGTGTTTTTAAAGTAATTTTATAGACCTTGTTTCAACCGCTAGCACAAAAAATCTCGATGAGACTACATAACTACAAACGCTTTACAGAAGAAAATCATTCAAATAAAAATCTAGTTGATAAATCCAAAGAGCTTGCAAACTGCGCGAGAAGGGAAAACAGCTCAAATCACGCCACCAGATCTTTTTGCGTTCTCAGCGTTCTTGTGCCCTTTAAAACTTAATCTCTTTGATATATCACAGTCCTAATTGTTCTAATAAAAAGCGTGTTAAATTTCAGCTCAATCGGACACCGGAAAGTGCATCAAATTTAACTTGCAAGATTTGATTACAGACAACAGCCAAGTGAAAGTAAATAAAAGCTTATAAAATGGACATAGCCACACCTACTTAGGTCGCTCTAACCTTTTTAAAAAGCTTTTCTTCGACTTTTGGTAGGAATAAGTCTAAAAAGATTAATTGTAAATCGGCTGACAACCACGCTCAATTACTATGGTTAGGTTATGTTAGGTTAAGTTAAAGTGGCTGCGCAAAGCGAAGGACACACTAAGGTCAGCTGGCCCATTGTGATACCACTGTGTGGGCTATAGCCCTTCCTCCTTTAAATGTGTAAGAATTTGAACCAATTTGTGCTTCTGATATAGCGTACAATATCCATACGTATACTGGCCAGAACAGGGCAAATACAGAGGAAGTGCTCGACGCTTTCTCTCTCCTCTTCATCCCTACCACTCCGACAAAAATCGTTGGTTGTAATTCCCATGCGTTCGCCGTGTATTCCCATCAGGCAGTGGCCCGTTAGTATCCGGATCAGTGACCCTAAGGAGAGACAGTTGAGGTTAATAAGGAACCTATTTCGGTTCTCATTTTCGCGAGGCCAGGTTTGTTTGTACACCTCGCATGTGGGTTCCAGCGTCCAACTAGAATTTGCCTTCTTACAACAGCTGTCTCGCACCGCGATGCAAGTTCGTTTAGGGTCTGTCTGCATTCTATTGTTAATTTCGATGAATGTTCTTGCCTTGGAGGGCTTTTATTGCCGCTGGAATTTCAGAGTAAATGCCACTGATGTGGGATTCTTAGATAGCAGCCAATGGGCGGCCACCATTATTGCAGTTAATTCCATCTGGAAGACGCTGCAGTGGCTGGGCAGCGCTATGCTTAGGGAAAGTGAGAGATCCTCTGAATAGATTCCACTACCCACGTTACCATTGAGCTTGGAGTCACCCGCGAAGATGGTGAATGGCACTCTGGGTCTAGGTTAGGAGCGTTATCCAATACGTGCCTCTTTGGGGTTTTATCTACACTTTTGAAATTGCTTTATACTCACTTGCACATGAAGTGTTTCCCTCCATTTTCTCTCCACACTATTTCCTCTTCTATGACCTAAATGTGTGCCTACGATTCATCGCAACCGGTTCAGCTATATGTTTCAGACTATGACCAACAGAGGTGAGTGTATCCGCTATCAAGCACAACCCGTTTTGCTGCGAATTAAATATCCACTGCCGCGAGTCTTCATGCCGCTAGATAGGTATCCTAAACATTATCTAAATGATGGTAAGCGTTTTTTTACCCGCAAATGTAGATGTATACACATGTAAAAAAACGGCTAAAATATGCTAAGAGGACAGATCGCTAATTTACTTGAATAGTGTCACAACTCACGAAAACCACCATTTTCCAGAAGCCATTTAAAGACTTCAACCCCCATATATTGGGCCTATGAAGGCAGCTTTTCATTTTTATTTGAAGTGCTCACTTTTTAACGGATAATAAAACGTTTTTTGTACAACATCAGCCTGCATATTAAGTTCGTTTTATAAATCATGATACCTTCGAAGTGAAACGGCGAAATATTTGTATAATAACCCGGGTACATTATCAGACGCGGGTACTTTTTTAAATCTGGGCTGCTGTGTAGAAACAGGAACGTGTACAAGTACAGCTGGGTATAAAAACGTTGAAGCCAGCAGTTACCTTTCCCAGGTTTTTGACCGTGTATGGATTTTTTTAATCACTTTTAAAGGATCCCTTCGTGATATCATGTCGGGATCATATTTAAGTTCAGGATCATTTTCGGATTGTTATTGAATCGTACTTAAGTCAGTTTGCTATATATTATTATTTTATTTTTTTTTGTAATGGCTTTGGTATCATACCACACCTGTGTTCACGCACTCGGGCGAAGCAACACTAAAGAAACAAGGCTTTTCAATTAGAAGAAAATTTTTCTAAGCGGGGTCGCCCCTCGGCAGTGTTTGGCAAGCACCCCGAGTGTATTTCTTCATGAAAAGCTCTCAGTGAAAACTCATCTGCCTTGCAGTTGCAGTTCGGAGTCGGCATAAATCAAGTAGGTCCCGTCCGGCCAATTTGTAAGAAAAACTAAAAGGAGCACGACGTAAATTGGAAGAGAATCTCGACCTACAATCTCTTCGGAGGTTATGACGTCTTACATTTATTTTATTTTTATTTGGTATCATGATGTAATCAGTTCGAGGGTTTCTCCTAATGATTTCAGCAGGATTCTCTTAAGAATGGTTTCGGGACTAATTTTTAAACTGTATTCTGGTTGTTTTAATGCTTTCACCTTTACAAAATCATTAAAAACAATTCACATGCCAGATAATTGAGACTTCATGCATTTGAGTCCTAATGTTAACACTCAAGTTTGTTACAATTTAAGAAAATTTTAACTCATTTGATTACAACTATTGATATAGGAAATACAAACTAAGTGCATTTAGCAGGTGTTGAAAGGTTTATTAAACTAAATAAATAAATACATACACTCAAAGGCATGTGTGTAGTGAAAAAACTTTTAGAAAAGTATCGATACCTGTACTCATATAAAAGAATCGGATCGAGGTATCGATGCTAGTACTCATACTCAGTAAAAGGTATCGAGTATACTCGATCCAAGTGAGTACACTCAGAGAAAAACGCCGTTCTAAAATCCAGCACCACCGGACTCATTTCAAGCTTTTCATGTTCTTACTTTTTTGTTCTTGAAAAACGAACGACCTGTTCTCAAAACAACAACCTTGTTCTTGAACTGACAACCATTTTCTTGAAAACAGAACGGCTGGTCTTAAAATATGAACAAATGTTCTAGTAATGAGAACAATGTTCTTAAATTAAGAACAATGTTCTTAAATTAAGTTCAAGAAAAAAGAAACGGTATAATTCGTGTGCACTAAAATGTTAAATACAACATTTGGCACAATCTATCAAGCAGTTGTAGTGGCTCAGCGGCTACGATGTTGCGGTTGTAATCGTGTGGCTCGAGTTCGATCACCGCCAAACTCTGAAGTTTTTTAAAACAATTTTTTTATATTCTATTTTTTTAACTCTTATTTTTCGTTCAGTTCCACTCATATATGTACAGCTAATTCTCAAACTTGTTATGAAATGTTTTAAGTATATATTCAGATTGCATCAATAAAATGAACAATTTCTCAATAAGAGAAAGACATGAAAAAATGCATATTATGCGTTTTTTCATCTTTTGGTCTTTAATAATAGCTTTTTTGTTATTAATATTTTTTATTAATTACAAAAAAATTATTATTAATAAAAATAAATAAATGAGTACTAATTGGAAAAATCACCTTCCCTCTCCATCCCCCCACCCCCTCCAACAAAGATCAAGAACAAACCGTTCTTGAATTGAGACCGAAAAATTTTAAATCGACCACAAATCGTTCTCGAAGCGTGAGAACGAAAATTCTTAAATCAAGCCCAAGTATTGCTTGAAATGAGCACTGAAGGTTCACACATCAATACCAAAGTGGTCATAAAATACGAACGGTGTGCTTGGAAAAACTGTTCTTAAAACAAGCCCATCGGTCACGAGTTAAGAAAAAACGTACTTAGCAGACTTTTGTCAACGAATGTTCTTAATTTTGAACTTGTTTCGTTCGTTTTAGAACGATTTTTTCTCTGAGTGTACTTCGTAGCTTTTACCAAAGGTGAAGAATATTTTTCGATTCCACTCCCGTCAGAAGAGGCTTTGAAAAGATTACAAGGTATTATCGAAACAGCTGTCGCCTTTTCCGTCCTAATGTCGAGTTGTTCTAATTTTTTTCCCAAAGAATTAATAAAGAAAAAAAATTTTTTAGAAAAAGTTTTGTTAAACGGGGCGCCCCACCACAGTGGTTTTGCAAGCTCCCCGAGTGTATTTCTCCTATGAAAAGCATCCCATGCAAAGCATGCCCTGCAGATTCCGTTCGGAATATAAATAAAATATGTATGTAGGCCTCGTCCCCTCACATTGTAGCGAAAATAAAAATAGAACGACGCAAATCAAGTCAAGTATTGTTTTTTGCTCTACCATATCTTTACTGGTAGTATTTTGTTAAGATTAAAACTGTTAGCCTTTTTTTAAAGTAGGCGTGGTCCTTATTTCCTTTTTATCGAATCCATATATATGTATATAATATCAAGGACCATATTTCCGCCAAATTACGAAGTGATATCAACGGCTTTTGATTTACAGCTTGCAATACTTTTGACCTTTTTCGTCGGAGATACTGTAAATTTGATAACTCCATCCACCAAAATTTCACAGTAGAATGAAAAAATCTGTACTGAATGACAAGTTAAATGGTATTAAAATTGTATGGAGTTAGCAGCTTTTCGTAATTTTGTTGGAGTTAGTGATTCTAGACAATAAACACATATTTTGCTTCTACCACCACATGCAGAAATCGTTTCCCATTCCATCATTATCATAAAGTCGGTTTAAGCTATGCGTAGAGCTAAGCCGCATCGTCGACGATCTCATTTTATCCTGTTGTTGTTTTTGTTGTTGTAGCGATAAGGATACTCCCCGAAGGCCTTGGGGAGTGTTATCGATGTTGATGGTCCTTCGCCGGATGCAGATCCGGTACGTTCCGGTACCAAGCCCGACCATCTCGGCAATGATTTGTTATGACCACATGCGACCTTCTAGGCCAAACCGCCCTCCCACCCCCTAGATCCATGATGAGTTCGTGGTCGCCAGAGCCGCGGCTGTTAATGAAACAGGATTCGCCACGGGTAGTTAGGGTTGACAATTGGGTTGAAGAAGCTGTATACTGCGCTGGCAACACTTTGAAAAGCTTGCGCTACACAACCCCTTGAATCTATTTGGTAATTTAGTTGCCTCTTACGATAGGCATACCTACCGCGAGTATATTCTAACCCCCTAACCCGCTGGGGGTCTCAGTTTATGCTCAAGTTATGGTGTTAATGGACTGAACTTTTTTGATCTTAAAAATGTATACCATTGGCACTTGGTAAAGTGTCGCGGAAAAGTATCGAGGTATACTTTACTCATTACTTGGAAAAAAGCATCGGTATGGAATACTCGAGTATTTTTTGGGAAAGTAACGATACTACTCACTCAGTACTCGTATCGTTCTATCACTACGTGTGTGTTAGTATAAGTTCATAACTTGCTAATCGTTTCAGTCAGCTTATTATATTAAATGGAAAACTAAATTTTATTTCAACTTTCGCAGATACTTTACTCAAAAGATTTATGACATCTGTTGCACACGTGCTTAAGTGGTCAATGAAATGAAATTCTTTTGTGTGTAGTAAATATTAAAATGCTTTTTCAATTTCCATGCAAATAGCCATTATTATTACACTAGAATAGAATATTTTGAGGAATAAAATTATGTATGCTAGTTCGCAGATATCTACATATGTATGTATATATACTTACTTCTCAGCAGACTCATGCAAATAAATTACTCTTCAGATATTTGCAAACTTTCTCACAAAAATAAAAAAAACTGCAATTAAGCTTACATTCAATTAACAACATATGGAAAATGTTTGCATATTCAAGTGCATTATTTATTTTTTGTAAACATTTTTTTAACCCATCTTCGGCCGCTACAAGAACCCGCTGTAATTTTTCAATTAAGGCAGGGCTTATATGACCATAATCAAGAAAAATTAAAAAAAAATCCGACCAACCTTTTTTTAGATATGGGTTGGCACTGAACATTTTAAGTGGCTACAATTTGACAAGGCGAATTGAGAATCTTAAAAATGTTTGCCGCTGAAAGTGGCGACATTTTCGTGTAGAAAAGAAATCACCATTCGTTTACTCTTTCGTTGCTGCGAGGACGATTTGACGGATGACGTATATCTTCATCTCCATCCTCACCCTTATCCTCGTCGTTATTGTCGTAAGTCAATAATTCGGTTATGACTTTAGAACGAAAATCAATTTGTGAAAGTGGTTTCGTCTTTTCGATTTTGATATCATACAGTGGAGCTTCCATGCATTGATTATTGCGTTACCAAGAGCGTTTGTCCATATTGGCCACCACCATTTCTTTCCTCGTATACATATTCTGTAATTTGCCACCGCATAACTATGAAGGTCCACACCATCCATGCCGTGATTATACTGTTGAATAACTTCTGATTGTGAGGGGTTGCTGCACCACCGTACAATGAACCAGGAAATAAGTATCCACTTTCAGAGCATAAGCACCATAACTTGAATCCAAAACGAATCGGGTTTCCTTTGATGAACATTTTGCATGAGTGACGGCCAAGGTACGGAAAAATCTGTTCGTCTATAGAGAGAATATGGCTAAAGACTCTGAATTGCATAAACCTTTTGTTGAGCGCGTCAGTAGGAGGGCGAACTTTGTCAAATCGGTCTGTTGCATTTAAATTGTTGTTATCAGCGAGATGAAAGAACTGTTTAATTTTCTAAACCGATTGCGACTCATCGCATGTTTCACAATTGGAACCCCATGTCTGGTCGAATAGACCAATAGTGGTCAATATGTGGTAAAGTATGGCACCCCGAGACGTACAAAATTCCAATAAATCTACGTATTTCCAAAAACTTCAAACAAAACAAGTAGAGAATTAGAAATTTCGAAAGCAAAAGTAAGTACATTGTCAATATCGTGAAGATGCTCACTTGCATCTCTGTTAATAATAAAAAGCATATTGCTATATTTTGTTCCACCCTACTTGACGGTTTCTTGTCAGCGGTCGATTTTTCGACCACTAAAGTTTACGCACATGAAAAGGTTAGAATTATTGCAATATTCATGTGGCACTTTTTTGAATATTTTAATTTCATCTTTTTCTTCACAATAAATTAGTAATAATTTTTCGTGTTTTTCCTTATTTTTTTGTCTGCACAAAAAACACTTAAAAATAGTGATAATTTCATTCTTTTACGAAAATCCACATTTTAATATTTTTCCTAACTAATCCATGTTTTGGGAACTAACTAAACTCCAAATCTTCTAGACCTGAAAACGGATCAATAAATTAACTCTTAGTTTCAGAGATATGAGAGTCCAAATTGGTGGTCGAAAAATCGACCAGCGGCCGAAAATGGGTTAAAGCTCGTTAAACACAAATAAACACAATAAGGTGGCCATAGAATATAATAAAATAAACATATGGAAATATTTATTTTGTTTGCAATTAAAAACATTTTCTGGAATTTAAAGCAATACTCATACAGAAAATCTACTTATTTTTTTATTTTGAAATTTTCAGCACCAAGTTTTTACTTTTGGGGTTTGCTTTAAAACCAGAGCCCATGTCGTCTGTTACGAATCGCTCTGAAATCGTGAGTCCGAATAACGACATATGTGAACTATAGACTTCGCGTACTAGTTAGATTTATAATTTATCATAATTTGTATAAATAGTTTGGCAGTTTCATATTTATAAATTGACTGGTGAATGGATTCCGATAAGAATCGTAACACACGAAACGGGCCCACACGTGTATACAACTTTCTATATTTAGATTTTTGAAACGAATAAAATTAAAAAACACAGTAGTAAATTAAAAGTTTCAAATTTGTATAAAAAAGTTTAAAAGTGCCTTAACCCGTTGAATGGGTTAAAGTTTATTCTCTTTGGCGAACTATCGATTACAATGGTCAACAGTGAAAAATTTTCCAGACTTGTTTAGTCGTTTTAAGTAAATTTAAGGGTGCTGATTACGAAAAAAATAATTTGTTTTTTTCTAGCAGCTCTAGTTTTTAATTTACGTATAGGTGTTAAATTCTTACAAAAATGAATGATTTACCGCGTATGGAACACGCATCCATTTTTCTTGGTATCGCTGATGACATGTGCGGTACTGATAATTCGTTTGAGTGCAGAAGTGGCCGCTGAGCAGAAAGCAATGTCGGATAGGACCATTTGTTTTTGTTTGCCGTGTTTATTCCAGTAATGTTTACCATACAAAAATAGCAATCATCATGATGATTCGTAAGTTCCTGCCAAATCATTGGTGTCTTAAATTTGAGAGCTAATCTTTTTCCATGCGACCATTGTCGCAGAGACACAACACAATTTTGGCATGCAGTTTTTGGCACCCATGGCTTTTCTTCATCGCAGATTTTCACTCAAAAGTAATTAAAATATCCTGTTTTAACAAAGTCCGTGATGACTTTACGAAACTTTTTGAAGGTATATTCACCACAAACAACACAGAAACTATCTGCATTATTCAAATAACGCCATCTTTTTGTGGCCATTGTTAGAAGCAGAATTAATTGTATTAATTTTAAAATAAAAGTCACGAAAAAAATTGGAGATGTTATAAGAAAACACAATAAATGCTCCTAGTCAAAGCCAATACGAACGAACAGTAATTGAAAAGTGCAAAATCGAAAGACGCAAACTTCAATTTCATTTCATTTTAAACTACATATTTGTTTTTGTATTTGTTGTGTATAATATCTCGAAAACGAGAGCTGTTACAAAAAAAGTAAAATGATTTATGAAATCAGCACACAAAATTACGACCGTTAAAGAGCGGCCGGTATACTCACCGTTTTCCAGCGGCACCGCTTTGTTGGAAACTACGAACGGTTACGGCAGACGATTCGCGAATTTAATTTTGTATTTTTGCGTGTTTTTTATTATTTTCTTTAAATAAACGTACAAGAAAAAAATTTTAATTCAAAAATTTGTATAAATAATTTCAATTATTTGACAAAATGTTCACCGATTTGGCAATAGCGGTTTCCAAAAAACTGCAATGAAAGAGTGTCTATCGTCATGACGGCCGTAATATTTTATGGCCTGTCGCTATATTAGTTACGGTGAACTTCACTGTCTTCTTAGTTTCCACATAATTACTTTTACACTGCAAAACATTTGACAATATACTCTACCGCTATGTAACGGCCGCTATATAGCGGCACCGTTTTCGAGGAAACTTTTCCCATGGTCCAACTATATGTTGTTTGCTCTAGAGTTGGAACACACAAAAATTTGTTTATCTTTGCACCGAACGAATAAACCAAAACTATTGTGTAACCACATGCATTACAATAAGATACAATAATAAAATGTTTTAAATGAAAATTTTCCCAAATATGCGTACAAAATTTAATTCAATTTACAGAACAATAAATTAAATTATCAACAAAAAAAAACAGAAAAAATAACGCAACATTCATTCGATCTCGGGCGTTACAACGTACGCCGGGTAAAGCTAGTAGTTGTGATAAATTTTAATAGTTGCTTAGTAGAAGTAGCCATCAAATGCTACTTCGGACTAGGTAGGCATTGAAAAGTTGAGTCCTCTCTCGGCAAATGAAAATCATGCTCCACAAGTCACCTATCACCCGGCCTGCTTATTTATCAAATTTTCCTTTTCGATTCTCTATGCGCATATAAATAGATTTGCTAATTAATCTTGTGCAGCATGCGAGTAAGTTACGATATTACTTTAACATAGCGATATTTATACAAATATTTAGCCTTCTCTTAATTTCTGTTTTTTTGTCACCATCGCTGATCTACAGCAGCCCTTTTGATTTATGCCCCCATCTACTAGTTGTAGTGGCGTTGCACACAAATTTAGGCATCAATATACAAATTACACAAATCATACAAATTATTATGATTTCGGTTGTAGAACCTTGTGCCAGTTTACTATGTACCGCTACAAAAACAAGAAATGTAAAAATTTGTGTTACTTTTTGATTTGCATTCAAAATACGGTACAGATTATAAGCACATTAGACCGTTTGTAAGAAAAAATAGCGTGAGTGCCAAATACCCTTGAAGTTCAGGATAACGCCTAAAAAACTAATATTTTTAAGTTAAATAGAGCTCGCACAACAGATATAACATGACCAGGAACAAATACTTTCGAATTTTTTGAGGAAATAACGATACCGGCAAGTTATCCGCCCTCATGATTGGCATCTTTTGAGCTTCGCTGGCTATCGAATATGGATTTGAATATTATTACAATTCATCGCTGTCAAAATTTGCGTTGTGTATCTTATTTTGAAACGAAGAGAAGTTTGTTGAAATAAAAAATAATCGTAATTTTAAATTATTTGCATTAATTTTATATGTGTCCAAGGGTGTGTGTACATAGCAACAGCTTTCAAGCAAGGTCTCTATAATGGAACAAAATCAGCTTAAAGGAAAGTGAACTTGCACTAAGGTGAGTCGGCAAAAAAGTCCAAGCGCGCTCTCTTTCCCAAGGCTCAGATCGTATTATTCCTGAGAGCTGTTGCCAATTTTAAAATGTTTGGAAAAGACCTGGTTGTTATGCATTGCTGCAGCAATTCATCTGCAAGCGCGTTATCCAGATCACAAGAAAACGCCCAATTTTTTTTTAATTTTCTTCTTGTAAGCCAAACTTGAGAGATTTTTATTTAAAATTTTTGGGTGTAGGAAGGAATTCGTTTGGACGAAACTCCCATTTGTAAAAAGTTAACCCAGTTTGTCCGTCTAACTAACAACGAAATCATATCGATTTCAGCAGAACCGCTTAACACTCGATGAAATGCTTCTTTAGACATTCCATGCATATTTCGGGGCTAGGGCAGGCATATGCTATCAGAGTACATCGCAATAGCAGTGCGTTTCTTGATAAAATCATTGAACAGCCTCTCTTATGACTGTTTAAAGACGTTGCAATGGTTCGCTATCTTTATATTTATCTCCCGATTAGATAACCTTGTTTGAAATTATTCGCGCGTACGATCGTTAACTGTAAGGCCAGAGTATTTTCTAGAAAAAGATTGTGAGTTGTATTATCTAAGTGAAATTTTCACCGATGATGCCAAAGACTGTTGACCGCCAAAGTCTTATTTCACTGCATTTAGTCTTATTTCACTGCATACTCGAGTATAGGAAGGGAGTGTCTGTTAGGAGCGTTACGGCTGACCAGCTCATGGACCTCTACGCGAGAAAGCATAAACAGCATATCTCAACTGTTCATGCACAATATATAAAAAGTAGTGGCAGCGCAATTTCTTACTTATCGTTTTGGGAGAAAAGAGTAAAGAACGGCACCCAAACAAAGAAATTCTTATCAGTGTAGAAGCACTCTCTCTCGCCTTAACATTAAAATAGCAAAGGGAAATATAACCAACTGGGGAATAGGTGTGACTGTCATGCTTTGTTTAAATCGACCTAAATTGTCTAGAAGAACTAGCTGAAGAAGTTCACGTTTCTCTATTTCTTTTCCAACAAAGGTTCTTCAGAAAAAAAATATTTCCAAACTTTTCATTTTTTAGTCGGAAAGAAGTTATTAAATCTGGAGTTTTGTTTTATAAGTCCGAAAATAAAAACTAAATCCTACCTTTAATTTTAAGAGGCCGGCCTCTAACTATGGAACAGCTCATCCAAATGAATCGAATTTTTTTTTCATACAGAGGCATTCTTGTTTCACCAGAAAGCGGTGCAATAACTCAATTTTATCAAACCATATGGCTTTTTCTATCACACACTTTTACTAACTAGTAACAAAAACTTTAAAAATTCCCAATAGTTTTCATATCCAGATATTTTGGAAACTCAATTCGTTTCGTTTCATTTGGATGAGCTGTTCCATATTTACAGGGCCGGACTTTATTTGTTCTTAAAAAATAAAAGTCCGGGTATAAATTTTTATTTTTTCACTTATAAAATAAAGTCCGGATTTTACTTTTATTCGCGCAATTCCATAAGCCTTCACCTAGGAAAATTTTTTTAAGTGGATTTTTCGAGTAAAATGAAATGGAAGAAGTAAGGAAGGTTAAGTTCGGGTGTAACCGACATTACATACTCAGTTGAGAGCTATGGAAAAATCACTATGTAGGAAAATGAACCTAGGGTAACCCTGGAATGTGGTTGTATAACATGTGTATCAAATGGAAGGTATTAAAAAGTATTTTAAGAGAGAGTAGGCCATAGTTCTATGGATGGACGCGATTTAGGGATATCGCCATAAAGATGGACCAGGGCTGACTCTAGAATATATATGTACGATATGGGTATCAAATGAAAGGTGTTAATGAGTATTTTAAAAGGGAGTGATCCTTAGTTCCATAGGTGGACGCCGTTTCGAGATATCACCGTAAAGGTGGACCAGGGGTGACTCTAGAATGTGTTGTACGATATGGGAATCAAATGAAAGGTGTTACTGAGCATTTTAAGAGGGAGTGGGCATTAGGTCTATAGGTGGACGCCTTTTCGAGATATCGCCATAAGGTGGACCAAGGGGTGACTCTAGAATGTGTTTGTACGATATGGGTATCAAACGAAAGGTGTTACTGAGCATTTTATGAGGGAGTGGGCATTAGGTTTATAGGTGGACGCCTTTTCGAGATATCGCTATTAGGGTGGGCCAGGGGTGACTCTAGAATGTGTTTGTACAATATGGGTATCAAATGAAAGGTGGTAATAGAGTATTTTAAAAGGGAGTAATCCTTAGTTCTATAGGTGGACGCCTTTTCGAGATATCGCCATTAGGGTGGGCCAGGGGTGACTCTACAATGTGTTTGTACGTTATGGCTATCAAATTAAAGGTATTAATGAGGGTTTTAAAAGCGAGTGGCCCTTAGATGTATATGTGAAGGCGTTTTGGCGATATCGACCAAAATGTGGACCAGGCTGATCCAGAAAAGCATCTGTTGGGTACTGCTAATTTATTTATATATGCAGTACCACGAACAGTATTCCTGCCAAAATTCCAAGGGCTGTTGATTTCGCCCTGTAGAAGTTTTTCATTTTCTTCTACTTAATATGGTAGGTTTCACACCCATTTCACAAAGTTTTTCTAAAGTTATATTTTGCGTCAATAAACCAATCAAATTACCATGTTTCATCCCTTTTTTCGTATTTGGTATAGAATTATGGCATTTTTTTCATTTTTCGTAATTTTCGATATCGAAAAAGTGGGCGTGGTTATAGTCGGATTTCGGCCATTTTTTATACCAAGATAAAGTGAGTTCAGATGAGTACGTGGACTAAGTTTAGTAAAGATATATCGGCTTTTGCTCAAGTTATCGTGTTAGCGGCCGAGCGGAAGGACAGACGGTGGATTGTGTATAAAAACTGGGCGTGGCTTCTACCGATTTCGCCGATTTTCACAGAAAACAGTTACCGTCATAGAATCTATGCACCTACCAAATTTAAGAAGGATTGGTAAATTTTTGTTCGACTTATGGCATTAAAAGTATTCTAGACCAACTAAATGAAAATGGGCGGAGCCACGCCCATTTTGAAATTTTCTTTTATTTTTGTATTTTGTTGCATCATATCATTACTGGAGTTGAATGTTGACTTAATTTACTTATATACAGTAAAGATATTAAATTTTTTGTTAAAATTTGACTTTTAAAAAAATTTTTTTTAAAAATGGGCGTGTTCCCCATCCGATTTTGCTAATTTTTATTTAGCACATATATAGTAATAGTAGTAACGCTCCTGCCAAATTTCATAATGATATCTTCAACGACTGCCAAATTACAGCTTGCAAAACTTTTAAATTACCTTCTTTTAAAAGTTGGCGGTGCCACGCCCATTGTCCAAAATCTTACTAATTTTTTATTCTGCGTCATAAGGTCAACTCATCTACCAAGTTTCATCGCTTTATCCGTCTTTGGCAATGAATTATCGCATTTTTTCGGTTTTTCGAAACTTTCGATATCGAAAAAGTGGGCGTGGTTATAGTCCGATATCGTTCATTTTAAATAGCAATCTGAGATGAGTGCCCAGGAATCTACATACCAAATTTCATCAAGATACCTTAAAATTTACTCAAGTTATCGTGATAACGGACAGACGGACGGACGGACGGACGGACATGGCTCAATCAAATTTTTTTTCGATACTGATGACTTTGATATATGGAAGTCTATATCTATCTCGATTCCTTTATACCTTTACAACCAACCGTTATCCAATCAAAGTTAATATACTCTGTGAGCTCTGCTCAACTGAGTATAAAAAGGCATGCTTTCTTAAACAGTCTTATGTGTAAGCTAGAATTTGTTCATATATTATCCACGAGAGCCTGGGCGTAAATATTTGCATTTTGATTTGACTGATTGCGTTCAACCCAGACAAATTGTTTTTTACACTCAACTTCTCTGTCACTATGTTTACATATCTACAATGTAGATTTTACATACATACTCAGACATATGTATGTACATGTATAGCTTCCTTCAATGTAAACTAGGTAATAATTTATGTGCGTAAAAGCTGTGTACATGTGCATGTACGTATATATTTGTTGTTGTTGCACTTGATTTAAGCATTGTGTTCTTAATCA
Source organism: Eurosta solidaginis (assembly GCA_029619165.1). Classification (NCBI taxonomy): domain Eukaryota; kingdom Metazoa; phylum Arthropoda; class Insecta; order Diptera; family Tephritidae; genus Eurosta; species Eurosta solidaginis. The sequence continues at coordinate 22,761 of JARSSU010029715.1, forward strand.
TTTTTCATATGCAAATATTGTCAAACAGATAAATTTGCAAGTCTTTATTAATTTTAAATGTTTTCCTGGAGATAAATTTTTGAGAACAATTTAATCTTTTGATACAAAACGAAATGTGTGCTTTACAATTTAATTTGTTAGCTCTTAGGAATTATTTCTCAAAACGTTTAAAACATCATGTTGTAATGATTAGAATGGATTACATTTAATGCAAGTTAATTAGCATCCGGGTGGGCTTTAAAGTGGATTATTTAGTCAATAAGTTGAAATGGATATTTCAAATGATATGAGGCTCAAATATCAGGTTTACAGGTGGAAGTTATCGGGTATCCGGTCCACATGCCCTTGCCTTGAATTGAGAGGTTATTTTGACCTTTTCATGTGTTGAATATGGGCCTGAAATTATGTTAACGGACCTTAAACTCATTTCCGGTTTTGGATAAAGATTTTGCCTAAGTCGTGAATAACTTAGTGAGCTCACTGTTCCTGTATTCGGTAAGTTAGCAAGCAGAAAGGTAGCGCAAGCGCCCTCAACTAGCGGGGCATCTGATACACGTGCAAATCGATGGTTGCAAACTAACTTAAGGGGTAAATTTCGTGGAAAACTGTGCTGATCTGGAAAGGAGTAAGCAATCCCCAGAAAGAATCGGAATAGGAAGAAAAATACTGTAACGAATCTTGGGAAATTCCTGATTGTTATGCACCTTCTGTTAAGCTTCGACTCGCTGAACTGTCGAAAAATTCAGTATAGCGAAATGTGCGTTATTTACACTACTTTGGGAATAGTACTTCACAAATTAATTACTCGCGTGCTTCACTAAAAGCGTTTTAAAATCAAACTGATTATTATTCCTCAGCTTGCACTGCTTTTATACTCTTTTGTTGCCTCGTTCGCATATCCCTCCTAAGATCTAAACTTTTTAACGAAAATGCCCTTTGGAACAGTTGTATCTCATACTTGGTTATTTAGCTCTATGCGTGCGTATGTTTGTGAGTAACAACTTTTGCTCTTAGCTGATGATAACGTGATGTGTATGTGAAATAATATCTTTGCTTAACACTGTTGGCTATGTGCATGTGTGGCTGCTTGATTTGATGTGTTCATATACATAAATGTGGCTGCTTGCTTTACTGTTTGTTGTGCATTTATTTAGTAGCAGCATAGTGATGTATAAAACTGCTAATAATCACCACAATATATATTTAGTGGCATATGCGAGCGGGTGGACAAGAAAAAGTGGATGATTTAGATGATTAGCTTAAAATGGTGCATACTTCGAAGCTTGTACCATATATGCCCCAATTTGGCGAGATTAAAAGTAAGTAAGAGTGTAACCAAGCGCGATGCTGTGAAATGTCGAAGATTTTGTGCAGTTGTTACGACTTTAGACTAAAAAAAGTTACTCATACCATAAAAACGAATGAACTGTAGACGCATGCTGTAAATTCTTACTAGATACTGCCCCCTGGCATAGCATGCTTTGCTTTCAAATTAGGCCTTGCCAGTGGTAGCGGCTTTTGGAAGTGCGTGCTGCTGGGGAAATGATGGGCATATTATGTTTCGGTATGCTACGCTTGCCAGGATAAGAATGCAGTCATTACTAACTAGTGATACGGCTATCAGATCTAGAGACAGCGAGTAGCAAAGGTCTTAGAAAGCTTCTAGCATTTTCCAAGAAGAAGTTATTTAATAACAGAGGTTTTTAATAAGGTTTTTAAGTTTATTCGCTGGGATAACTTATGTTAACACTATGGACACAAACAGTCCATGTGACGTCCTCACGGATCAGCCAGCTCAACCTTAGCTTGGATATAACTGAACACGTTTAAATAACAGCGGAAATTTGTATAAAAGTTTCTTAATAAAATAACTTTGTTTTCATAATTTATTTAATAATTTGGGAAAAATTTAAACAACGTGACATCAGGACGGACAAGGCGACAGCTGTTTCGATTATACCTTGTAAATCTCTTCAAAGCCTTTTCTCCCGGGTGTGGGAGTCGAACCCGCACTCCTGCGATAGTTGAAATGGTTACAAACGCATTCAGCTACGTCATGCTTTAGTTTTTGTAAAGCTTTTCCCAATTGCCGTCTTTCGCATATATTATCTTCTACACATCACATATTTCGTATGTAGTTATGTGTTGAAGTTATGCATGGTAAGGCGGTTTTCAGAGAAACTTGGTCTTGTTGCTGTTTTTGTTCTATTTATAGAACTACAACGGATTAACCAAATATTATACTTATATTACTTTGTTTTCATTTACATATTTTAAGAAAAAGTTTCTATGAATTTTGATATTATCTATAACGCAAATCACCTATTTGATACCAAATTTCTGAAGAAATGATCACTGGATATATTGCCGAAGAACTGCTCCTCCAAAGCGAAAAGGCAGTTATTTCCGAAAGCGACACAATATTGTGACAAATACTAGCAACACTATCATCTCTAAGCTGATACTGAGCAGTGACTTGTACGCACATAACCAAATTAATCATTATGTCTACACATATGTACGTACACGCAGCGGAGAAGCAACGCACAACCACATGCACATATCTGAGATGCTCCCGAAAGTATGCAATAATTGTGCAAGTATTACTCACATATTTACACACATGGGCTATATGAGAAGCTATACACGTGCATCTGTAGTTATAATTTTATAGCAGTAACTAAGTTAATTCTGGCAACAGTAGAGGCACGACAATCAGTTTGATTTAAGCAATCAGTTGCGAAGTATAAGTGTTATTGTGAAGAACTTTAATAAAGGCCATTTTGCATTATTGAATAGTGGAATTATTTATTCAACAGTTTAGTGATTCGAACGTTAGTAGAAGGTCGCGAATAAGAGGAATTCAGTAAATTCGTTACAATATTTAGAAATTATTTCGATAGGAATAAAAGCAAACTATAGCGATAAGACGAAAAGTGTCGAGGAAGATAGCATTTTTGTATCGCGAAAGTAACTAATTCGATAGGATATTTTGGGATGTTGAAATTTGAAGAGAAGACTTCTATGGAGAGTTGCCATTTCTAAGACAAAGAGAGAAATCGTCGCCAATGTCTTGCTGGTTTAAAAGGAAGTGCCACTGGGAAGTCAGGTAATCTAAAAATGCGAAGAAATTCATACCCCTTAAACAAGACTACAATGTATGTTCTTGCAAAATAATAGAGAAGAGAAAACTAATGAGATTTGCCCACCTTTTCAATATAAAAAAAAATCTTTGTTGGGTCATGAGCCATAACAATGTCTTCAGAAAATACAAATCGTTTAATTGATAAAATAATTCTAAAAAACTATTGAAATAAAGTGAAGTTCAAAACGTTGCAGCTATCGCTCTAATATCTGCTTGGAGGAAAAATTCCGTCAAAATATTTTTTATTAACGAAATGAAGTTATAGGCCCCCTTGCAGAATGGCAGGTAAACATTTTTCACTCAGAGCTAACCTGACACGAAGGGTTAATTTCATACATTTTTGACACATTTTTATACCTTTCATGAACATGAAATGTTATATTAACTTTGGTCCGATGTTTGTAAAGTAGAGAAAAATAGAAGATAGACTCACCATTAAGTATACCGAATTGATCAGGGTGACGAACTGAGTTGATATAGCCATGGCCGTCCGTCCGTCCGTCTATCTGTTTGAACGCAAACTAGTGCCTCAAATTTTGAGATATCTCAATTAAATTTTGCACAAGGATGTATTTGTGTATTATATTAGACATTTGACGGATCCGGTAGGATCGGACCACTATAACATATATCTCCCATACAACCGATCGTTCATATAAGACGATTTTGGTCTTTCCTGCCGCAATTTAGAAAGCAGAAACGTGAAACTAGGTGATATATATTCTAATATACCATAAAAGATATCCTAAAAAATCACTTTGATCGGAGCTATATAGAGTTAGATCCCATACAACCGATCGTTCAGATAGAAAGATTTTTGGCAATTTCTCCCTTAATTTAGAAAGTCTAAACCTGAAACTCGGTGATATGTATTCCAATAAACCATAGAAGATTTTCTGAAAAATCACTTTGATCGGAACTATATATAGTATATATCCCATACAACCGATCGTGCAGATAGAAATATTTTTAGCCATTTTTCCTTAATTTCCAATATAAAAACATGAAACTTGGTGATATATATTCTAATATATCATAGAAGATTTTCTGAAAAAATCATTTCGATCGGAGCTATATATAATATATATCCCATACAACCGATCGTTCAAATAGGAAGATTTTTAGCCATTTTTTCCTTAATTTCCAATTTAAAAACCTGAAACTTGGTGATATATATTCTAATATATCATAGAAGATTTCCTGTAAAAATCATTTCGATCGGAGCTATATATAATATATATCCTATACAACCGATCGTTCAGATAGAAATATTTTTAGCCATTTTTTCCTTAATTTCCAATATAAAAACATGAAACTTGGTGATATATATTCTAATATATCATAGACGATTTTCTGAAAAAATCATTTCGATCGGAGCTATATATAATATATATCCCATACAACCGACCGTTCAAATAGGAAGATTTTTAGCCATTTTGTTCCTTAATTTCCAATTTAAAAACCTGAAACTTGGTGATATATATTCTAATATATCATAGAAGATTTCCTGTAAAAATCATTTCGATCGGAGCTATATATAATATATATCCCATACAACCGATCGTTCAGATAAGGGGGTTTTTTGCCATTTTTTTATATTTATCTTAAAATCGTTTAGGTATGTAAATCTTTTCACTATATATTTCTTATCTTATACAGCGCATTATTTGGAGATTACCATGGGATAAGATTATTGTTCAGCCCCATTCATGAAAGGTATGAAGTCCTCGGCACAGCCGAAGACAGTCCCGTCCTTACTTGTTTTAATTAACTCTGAGCATAAGACACAACTTAACTACAAAACGTATCGAACTAGTTCAATCTTGGCGAAAGACGATAAAATTATCAAACAATTCTTGGCAGGGTATACAAACCAATCACAAATATATTTACGAAAAAATCCTGAAACTCGTGAAAATTTGACGAGTTGTGAACTTTTTATTTGGAAATTTTAAAATTTTTTGGAGTATGTAGTTTTGTAGTTCGGGTACACCAAGTTAGTAAAATAAAACACTAAAAAAAGTTATATAATATATTTATATCCTCACTTTGTATATTTTTTCCCAAAAATTAATAATGAATAATTAATTCAAATAAAATGACCCAAGGCGAACGTGTTTTTAAATTGTCAAGTTGCTAAAAAAAGCAAATTACCCAAAAAAGGTGCCAATTTTTTAAAATTGTATGTTGCGATTGGCTGAAAGATAAGCGAAATCAGTGATACAAAAACCTGTAGTAAGTTCTAAGGGCATAAACACTCCTTTGAAATGATTCTTATCTTGAGGATATATGTACGTATGAGAAGGGTTTGAAAAATTTCTTAGTCTTACATTCAAACATCTGTTGTTTATTTGCGAAACTATAAAATAGCGTCTGCAATATTAATTTTGTTTTTCACAATTCGTCCTTCAACACCCAAGTCTCTCGGTTTGACATTTCCTAAAGTTGGCGGCACTATTCAAAACTAGTCCCTTGGAGTGAATCACATTGATTGTAGCCTATCAACCAAGTTTAAATATCACCTACACGTTACTGCTTCTTTTACAAATGTGAATACTACTGTCACC
>JARSSU010029716.1:0-28832 GCA_029619165.1 Eurosta solidaginis
GCAATTTTTGTACCTTTCATGAAAATGAATTGGCGCATTAAGTTTGTCACTACACCTTAAATTGCAAGTCCTTGAAGGAGAAGAGTTAGATCCACCAATAAGTATATCGAAATTATCCTATTTCATATTTATTTATTTAAGTCTATGATTACAAAAATCTCACAGACTAGATTCCATATGGATATATGTATGTGTATATATTATATGGATAGTACTAACTATTAATTTATTTATATTATCAAAGTAAATCTAGGACAAATTAAAATATCTTTACAGACTATTTACAAATTATTAGCTTAAATATTATCTACATATCAAGTCATTTAGTATAAGTTTAAACGTTTGATTATTTACTGAAAAATCAATTTCCCTGGCATTAGTAAAGATTGAATTCTTCAATGCCCTAGCAATAGGCGAATTAGCGACATATGTCGTTCTGGCCCTATCCATATATATCATGATATCGAAGTGTTCTAGATAGTATATTGAAGCGAATATGCTCCAAAAGAAACGAGAGTCAATCGTGCCCCCTATCAAATCATAAATAAATATCAGCGCTAGAATAGATCTTCTACTATCCAGGGGCTTCAGTCTTATAAGTAGACATCTAGAGTAGTAAGATGGTAAAGGATCCTGAAACGTAATAACCGGAGCCCAAAACGCAAACATTTTTTCTGGATCAGTTCAAGTCGCTGTATATGACAAGCGTGGTATGGTCTCCAAACGAAGGAAGCATATTCCAGTTTAGACCGTACAGGCGATGTATATAGTAGCTTTAACGTATAGGGAAACTTGGAAGTCCGAGCTAAAGCGGCGAATGAACGCAAGCATTGAATATGACTTAGCAATAACACAGTTAAGTTGACTCTGAAAGAGAAATTAGCATCGAAGACAAATCCAAGATCTAATATTTCATCAACAGTTTTCAAAACAGAAAGACCGATGTGATACGAGGTGTTAATATCATTACGGGATTTTGAAATGAGATGTGAATCCACTTATTAATATTTAAATGTAGCAATTCCTACTACACCAATCTATACTCTGTCAAAATCTGACTGCAGCCGTAGGGAATCTGCCTGATTTGTGACTGATGTAAAATTTTCAAATCATCTGCGTACAACAAAAAATTCGAGTAATGAAGCAATGACGTATGTCATTAATAAAATATACGAATAGTGAGAGGTCCTAGGGCACTCCTTGAGGAACACCAGAGGTCGCTGGTAAAAGAACGAGAACTGACACCACAACCACACAGTACAACTCCGATCCGCAGGTAAGACTTCATCCATGATAGAATATTGGGAGTGAAATCTCAGATCAGCAAGTTTTAAAAGTAGTAATTTATGTCTAACTTTATCGAAAGCCTTAGAAAAATCAGTGTAGATGGTATCTACTTGTGCTCTATTATAAAGACAGAGAGACAATATTCAGTAAAAACAGCAATATTAGTCACAGTCCGACCTACCGGGACAAAAACGATGCTGGTTGGGTGAAATAATACTTTTTACGCAAACGATATATTTTCCTTAATTATAATCTCGAAAAGTTTCGATATTGTGGAAAGTTTTGAATATTGGGCGGTAGTTGGCATATTGCTCTTATTGCCACTTTTGAAATTAATAAAATCGGATAAGCAATTGCAACGTATTTTTAGCAAAAATGAACACAGTCCATACACATCAGATTGTTTTGAGGACTTTAACACCGAAATTCCCCGAATAACATCATCAAGTGATATGGAAAGTTCACCAAAATTTATTTGAGTATAACATCAGTATGCTCAACCACATCAGGCAAAACAGTATCAGACACAAAGTTAGAGCTGAAGAAATCTGCAAAAAGATTGACGGCATCAGTAAGAGAGTATGCAGAGTTTCATTATAAAAAACATGAGATGGGATGCTAGAGCATGCCTTTTTAGCTCTAACGTAGCGCCAGTAAAAGAGATTTCGGATTCGACTTAAATGTCGCATTCAAATTTCTCACATATTTTTATGAAGCCGATTTCTTAGGGATTAAATTTGCTTTGAATAATATACACATTTTTCCTTAAAAGAAGCGAGTTAGACAATTTGTACTTTTTAAGAATTTGTTTCGTAAATTCTTAATTTTTTTACTCTTCGTATACCAAGGAATTTTATGACAATTTTTCCGCATTCGAGGGATCAAACTACTATAATTTGGTTGACTTTACCTTTGAAAATATCAAAGCACTCACTGACACCAACACCTGAGAATATACTGTCCCAATCAATTATGTTTATTTTGCGGTTGATAGCATCAAAATCACAGTTTCTAAATTTATAGTTCCTGAGTTCATATCTAATCGAATTTTTTAAACGTCATAAAATTCTAATTCCAAAACTAAGTGGAACATGATGTAAGCCAGACAAGAGAGAGGATCAAGCCATTCGGAGAGTGAAAAAGTCATGTTATCACTAATAAAATTAGATCAACGTCCTAGCAAGTTATTAATAAAGGTGTTTACCTGGGCAAGATTCGCGGTTCAATAAGTTATCAACGACATATGTTTCAGAAAACTATTAACGTTATTCGGATACAAACTAAACTATCATCCACGGCTGCCCTACATTCCCTAAGTTGAAATCACCTAAAATACAAACTTAAAATAGCTTAAAAGAGAAAATAACATATTTTTAAAGCAAGTTCGGGATATAGAAAAGTCAATGCAGTGACTGGAATTAATAGAGTTGATTACATTTAGAGCGCGTATGATTGAGCACATTCATCGCATAATTAGATCTTAAATTTTCAATAGTAACACATTATGTTGCGTAAGTTACATGGTGGCATATGAAAGTTCAATAATTGCATAAGTATTGGACAGTCGATAATGCCTTAACGATATCATAAATGAATATTATAGAAGAATTACCCTTCTACTCTCTAATGTATGGCATATTAATTAACTTATACCTGGATTTATATGAAGGGATCGGCAGGTCAGAAATTTATGTCAGATAAGCAATATTTCATAAATACTTTTTGCACACGTTCAATCCTTTTACTGTGAACCTCATAATATGGACACCAGATTATAGAAACATATTCCAGCCTTGATCTTACAAACACCTTATACATACTAACTTTTTATTTTTTTTATTTTTTTTTTTTTTATTTTTTTTTTTTTTTCTTTTTGTTTGTCTTTTTCTTTTTTTTTTTTTTTTTTATTTTTTTAGTTTTTTTTTTTTTTTTTAGTTTTTTTATTTTTTTTATTTTATTTTTTTTTTTTGTTATTTTTATTTTTTTTATTTTTATTTTTATTTTTTTTTTTTGTTTTTTATTTTTTTTTTTTTTTTTTTTTTTTTTTTTTTTTTGTATTTTTTATTTTTTTTTTTTTTATTTTTGATTTTTTATTTTTTTTTTTTTTTTTATTTTTTTTTTTTTTTTAGTTTTTTTTTTTATTCTTTTTAGTATTTATTTATTTTTTTGTTTGTTTTTATTTTTTTTTTATTTATTTTTATTCTTTTATTTTTTTAATTATTTTTTTATTTTTTTTATTTTATTTTTTTTTTTTTTTTTTTTTTTTTAGTTTTTTTTTTTTGTTATTTATTTTTTTATTTTTAATAATTATATTTATTTTATTATTTTATAGTATATTTTTTTTATATTTTTTATTTTTTTTATTTTGTTTTTTCTTTTTTGTATAGTATTTTATATATATTTTATTTTTATATTTTTTTTATTTTATTTTATTGTTTTGTATTTTTATTTTTTTGTTATAGATTTTTTATATTTTTGTTTTGTAGTTTATTTTATATATATTTTTTATATTTTATTTTTTTTATAGTTTTATTTTGTGTTTTAGTTTTATTTTTTATATTTTTTTATTTTATTTTTGTGTTTTTATATTTTTTTTTATATATTTTATATTTTTTTTTATATATTTTTATTTTTTTAGTATTTTTATTTTTTAGTATTTTGTATTTGATTTTATTTTTTTTTATTTATATTTTAGTTTTTATTTATTTTATATTTTATTTTATATAATATTTTTATTTTTTATATATTTTTTCTATATATATATATATTTTATATATTTTATATTTTATTTATTTTTTATTTTTTATTTTTATCATATTTTTATTTTTTTTATATCTTTTTTTATTATATTTATTTTATTTTTAAGTTTTATATTTTTTTTATATATATTTTTTTATTTTTTTTTATATATTTTTTTTTATTTATTTTGTTTTTATTTTTTAATTATATTTTTATTTTATTTTCTTTGTATTTTTTTATATATTTTTTTTTATATATGTATATATTATTATTTTTTATTATTTTTATTTTAATATATTATTTTATTTTTTTATTTTTTTTATATATTTTTTTATATTTTTTTATATATATATATTTTTTATATATATATATTTTTTTATTTTGTATTTTATTTTATATATATATATATTTTTTTTATTTATTATTTATATTTATATATATTTTATTTTTTTGTATATTTTTATATGTATTTTTTTATATATTTATATTTTAGTATTTTATATTTTATATTTTATTTTTTATCTTTTATTTTTATATATATTCTATATATTTTATTTTTTTTATTTTTTTTATTTATCTTATTTTGTATATATTTTATTTTATTTTATATCTTTTATTATTTTATATTTTATTTTATTATATATATATTATATATATTTTTTCTATTTTATTTTTTATGTATATATTTTTTTTTTTTTATATATTTTATTTATATTTTTTTTTGTATCTTTATATATATAGTCTATTTTATATATATTTATAATCTATATTAATTATTATCTTTATATATATCTATAGTTTTTCTTTTATTATTTTATATATTTATATATTTTATTATTTATAGTTTTTTATTTCTATATATTTTTACTATGTCTCTATTTTTCTTTTTAGTATATGGGTCTCTAAACTCTGAGCCATTTCTTTTTATAAATGCCAATAGAGAATACGCTTTAGGGATTATAAAATTTAAGTGTTCAATGAACATAAATGGTGAATCAAATACGATACCTAAGTCTCGAATTTTATTGACCCTTACCAAAGGTATATCAGAAACGTAGTAAGTTGAACTAAATTCCTATTTAATTTAGAATACGTAACACTGTAACATTTACTGACATTGAGAGCGAGCCTATTCCTGCTACAGCAATGATTAAAAGCAACTAATTCCGTTTGAAGTGCAAGAACATCAGACTCATTTTTATTTTGAAAAAGATTTTTCAAGTCATCAGCGTAAATAAGATGACCACACTTTTTAAAGCAAGCACTGACATCATTAAAAAACATTATAAAGAAGAGCGGACCAAGGATGCTTCCTTGAGTTACACCCGAAGTAGCCACATATGGCGCTGAATTTACATTATCGATAACAACAAAATTGATTCTATCGGATAAATATGAACTTATCCATTGTAAGAAGGTGGAATAAAACCCCCAATGCTGTAGCTTAGCCAATAATACTCGATGAGATACTCTATCAAAAGCTTTGGATAAGTCAGTATATATGCAGTCGATCAGGATGACGTTCTGAGTTGAGTTAGCCATGTCTATCTGCCCGCCTGTTTGTATGAAGCCAAACTAGTTCTCCAATTTTTAAGATATGGTGTTAACATTTGGTGAGCGAGTATATTTTGGAACCAGATTAAATGTTTGTTGGAACCGACCTGGTAGGACCACTATAGCATATATCTCCCATACAACCGAGCTTTTAGAAAATAATTTTTTTTTGTAATATCTTCTTAAATTTATCAGTTAGAAGCTTAAAATTTCACCAAACACTTTCGTATAGGGTACATATTGTAGTATTGAGCCCATTGTTCAGATAAGAATCGTTTCGTAATTTCTACCAATTTTAACAGCTTGAAGCTTCAGGACATACATTGTTGTCTGAAAAAAAGATCGATCATACCATATATGTCAATACTCATAATCCAATGAGCCAAGATCCCGCATTCCGGAATTTTGTATTTGTAATCGAATTTGAAAAAAAGGTTTGATGACGTAGCGCTTTTGAAGTTTTTCGATTTATTACATTTCTCTCATATTTCGCTACCAGTCTTCGGAGCATTTAAAACTGTTACCTGAGAAAACGACTACGCCGGAGTAAAAATTAAATTTTCGGAGTATATTTTTTCTTCCTTTTTGAAAGCGGCGAACAACTAACATCAAATTGATTTGGTGGCTTTGCAACCTTTCGATTGTGTTTTTGCCATAAAATGTTTCTGAGCAAAAAAAGTTGGACCGGCCTAAAACGCGTAGGATGACCAATTAATGCTCCCATTAACACACCACATTCTATATCCCCGGATATTTATCGCGAAAAATATTATTATTTTGGTTACCATACATATTTCATGCTCTTTTAATGACAGAAGGTTTCAAGACCAGGGCAGATTCCTGTAGGAATGATAATGGCGACCTGTTAACTGACGTACAGAGTGTGGGGGAAGACGAACCCGATACCCCGACCGCCGATGATGAAAAACACTCCATCCAATATCACGGCTAAAAAATCACAAGGTGCCAAGTAATGACGGGATACCCGCCGGGCTGTTCAAACATGGAGTCGAAGATAAAGAGCAAAAAAAAGTGGATCTTGCAGTAAATTTGGACAAGACGAAGTACTTGCTGTCATCGTGGCCTTTGTAGCTACGTTACTGTTGACGGATATAAATTCGAGACTGTGAGCATTTCGTTCATTTGAGAAGCAGCATTAAAAGCAAAAACAATGTTGGCCTAGAAATCAAACGGAGAATAACTTGCCAACTAGTGTTTCTTTAGGCAAAAGTAAGTCCTCTCTCGACGAAAAAAATTCTCGCTCTATTAGTCACTCATAATAGATACCTGTCCTGATGTATGGCTCGGAATCATGGAAGGTGTCGAGAGAAGATGAAATGGCTCTTGGAGTATTCAAGAGAAAATTTCTCCGGAAGGTTTATAGTTCTATCCGTGATTTCGACGGCGTATGTCGAAGGAGGTATAATGATGAGTTTATATGAGCTTTACACAGACATGACGATAGTGCAGCGATTGAAAATCCAAAGGCTTCGCTAGCTAAGGCATGTTATGCGGATGAACGAATACGCTCCGGCAGCTTGTAAACAGAGGAAAGAGAAAACCTCACGGAGTGGGAGAGACAGTTGGAGGAAGACTTTACCTCGGTTGGTCCCCCAATTGGCGACTGTTATCGCAAAACAGGGTTAGCTGACCTCACTAACTCAACGTACTTCAAGAAGTGCTGTATGCTAAATTTTGCCAGGATTTACGAATCACACCCGAACACATTTTTGGCTTACAATTTACTTCTTCTTTTCTCATTCCGTACGAAAAAAGTATAAAAACTGTGAATAAAATGTGAACAAACATGTCTGAAGACATAAACATAGAATTCACGTTTTTCATCAAATCGTCACCTGTAAACTATCAGTTTTTCATACGTATACAATAAAAACTTCAACCAAGAGATATTAGATAGTAATGCTATTTAGTTTTCAACTCCACCCAAAAACCTTTGAGATAAAAAAATGTAGTAGGAGGTAAGAGCGGAGCAAAATACTCCGATTGGAATAAAGTCTGAACACTGCGTCAGTAATGAAACATGTTTTCAAAAGCGTGACGTGACGCCGAGAAAATTTATTTCACGGCTAACTATGATTTTTGCTCTCTCATTTTTAAATGCGGGATCTGTTTATTGGTTCATGTGTAATACTCCTATACTCGTATTGCTAATGGAAAATGCCCGCAATGTGTTTTGAATTCGAAATCAAAACAAGACACCTAAAATTGTTATGATTTTAGCGGCATAAGTGTGACAAGAAAAAATTTAAATTTAGTTACATTCGATTATTGATACAAAAACAAAAACGTTTAAACAGCAATATATCGGCACTCTGATGTTTGGGAATGTACCTAGCCTTTTGTAGCAATTAGGAGTATTACATATATGGATCAAACGAAATCGGTCCGTATTTGCAAAAATTTCAAAAACAAAAAAATAAATAGAATATTGATTGTTTATTTTATTTTATTTTTTTTATCTAATTCCAAACTTAAAAATTTTCGATTTTTTTATAAAAGTCCTCAGAAAAAGTTTTGACCAAAGTCACATAATGGTATAATGATGGTATATATATTCCTTCGAATTCCCCAATAAGTTAAGTGTCATAACGTGAAGAAAAACATTTCAAATCAAATAAATAATTGCTATAAATATTCGATCAATGTAAAATTAAGTGCTAACCAAACATAAAAATTAGACCCCTTACAATAAAAAAGTCAGGGGACGTATCGCCACTTACGATCACGGATAGAAAACTATTTTCACTCAAGCGATAAAAATGAGGCTGTCAAACTATTTTTGTGTTTTAAAAAATGGTATTCGATCACGGATCGTATGACTCGGTACGGCCCCAGGAGACGGACATTAGACCGGGTCGGAAAATATTACAAAAGCCCGCTCTTGAATTTATTGTTTTTTTTACGTGCATTGTTTTGATCCTTGCAAATGCAGCCGAAATAATTTTTTTGTTGTAGCTAACTTGGTTACTTGATTTTATTTTTTAATTTGATGAGTCATAATTTTGTGTCTCTTTAATTCCCTCTCACATCCTTTCAGCTCTAAAGTCGTTTTCTTATAATTTCGCTGCTAAACTAGTTAAGTATGATTTTCTTCTTAGGAAATTATGAAAATCCAAGTAGATACCTATGTGAAGATTGGCTGCAGTGCTCAAAGATAATTAAAAGGAATTATAAAACATCTTAGGGGGAGAAAATCGACACATCATATGGGATGTCAAATAAGCGAGTGACATCTAAAGACCAATTTCGGCTGTAATTGCAAAGATAAACAAAATTAAAAAAGTGTTCCACTCAAACATAAGCCTCAAAATAAGGGCGGACTTTTGCAACCTTTTTATTTCGTATTGGGAACAAAGAAGTCAAACGGACAACCACAAATTATAGGCAGATATTCCTTAAAGCCACTGTAGAATTTTGTTTTAACGAATATTTTGCTTAAAATAGTTTGGGGAATATTAAACCCCTTTTTGTCCCCTCTTAAAATTATTTCAAGTCTCTAACATTTTCTTGCATTTGTCGCGTGCTATGCCACATACACCCCAACACGCCCACACACGGAAAAATAATCAACAAACTCGGCTATTAAATTTATATGTCATGTTTTAGATGCCCACAAGCAAAAGACTCCATCGCATATCTTTTTGCAAAAAATATCTTTGTATAGATAAAAAAAAATCGATAAATGACGAATGCTTCTTTATTGTTGAAAGATTATCTACGCTGTTCTGCGCAGATTTACAAAGTTCCGCCAAAAAACAACGAACAAAAATGTGCTTCCGCTGAACTAAAGATTTTTGCGTTCACAAGTTGCCGCACCAAAGTTTTTTCTTCCCCGCCAAACCCCTCTTGAAAAATTCTTATTTTGTGTACATACAAACAATTTTTTCGCATTTTGTATCTGTGTATTTGCTGAAATTTATCTATTTCGATGTGTCTGTTCGCTGAGATACTTTTTCGCTTTTGCCATATACAAACTATTTATCTCTTTCGCACACACGCCATATCAATGGGTCTTTCTCTATTGCGCTAATAGCAGCAGTTTCGTGCGTGTGTGTGTGTGTTACCTTCTCCAGTTGAGTTGCATTAACTCCGCCTCATTTGGCGTGAGCGGCCATCGCTATTGTGCCCTTATTGTGGTGCTTTATTACATTTGATTTATAGTTGTTGCTGTTTTTGGTATTACTGCTCGTTGTCAGCAATATTTTAATACTTCGTACTCACCTAACGTTGCTACAGACTCAAGGGAATTGGAGGTCTCTATGAAATAGAATATACGAATTAAACTTTGTTGTATAAATTTCATAAAATTTTCCTTTGTAGGCAAACTCAGTTGGATGCTATAATTCGTTTATTTCTACGACTTAGCATGAAATATTGTCGAGTATTTCTTCGTGCACCTACATAGAGAGGGTGAGGTATTTAAGGATATTTAATCACATGAAATGTATGTAAGTACATATGTATGTATAGGCAGGGCCGCGGAGAGGGGGGGAGGGAGGACAGCCAGGCAATTCCCTGGGGCCCGGAAGGTTTTTGGGGGCCCGCAAGGCAAAGCAGTATTGACAGTACTCTAACTAGGATTTCATAGATACATACATATTTTGTTGCTACAAAGAATTGTTTTAAAATTTAAAATCACTAAACTAAAATCATAAGCATTAGGCCGGGTCGATTTGTGGGGAGGCAAAAAATCGCACATTGCTCTGTGAAAATCATATTCTAGGGATCAAAATAAGAAACTTTTCCGAAGGAACCATACCTCTAAAACGAATTCTGATGTCCCCCCCTTTGGATCGTAGGGGCAAATTTTGAAAAATCCCACTTTGAAATGCCTATGTTTTTTCTTTTTGGAGTTTATTTTTCTCTTTAGAAATTTATTTAGTCAGAACATATGTAAATGAAAAAATGAATTTAACTTAGTAATAGAAAAGAAATTAAAAAAAAATTATTAGAAATTAGCGTTTTTACAACCCCCTTTTAAAACCAAGGCATCACTGTGATGCATTTGCATGTCGTAAAATTGCTTGTGTTGTTTTTTTTAAGCCACCACAAGACACAGCAGCTAGAATTGAAATTGCCCCTACCCAAAAGTTCGACCCAAAGGGGGGGACATCAGAATTCGTTTTAGAGGTATAGTTCCTTCGGCAAAGTTTCTTATTTTGAACCCTAGAATAGATTTCCACAGAGCAATGAGCGATTTTCAAATCGACCCGCCCTAATAAGCATCCAATCAAATATTATGGGGCATAGTCATAGTCGAAATAAAATGTGATTTTAAGTTAGATAAACGTCGTTTTTGACACATTTTTATAAAGCGCTATCTGTCAAAAATGCTTCAACTAACAATATTCCCCTGGATGACTGCCGTGGGCAAGGGTATGATAATGGCAGTAATATGAGCGGTCATTACAAAGGAGCGCAGAGTCATATCCTGAGAGATAACTCCCTGGCAATATTTGCACCTTGTGCTTGTCATAATTTAAATTTATGTGGAGTGCAAGCTGCTGAATGTTGTGCAGAAGTCATCACATTTTTCGGTATTATGCAGAAATTGGAAATTCTTAGAGATGGGAAATTCCCAAGGAAAAAACTAATTGCTCCTTGCACGGAATGTTACAAACACGATGGTCTGCTCGTGTGGATAGTGTGAAACCTTTCGCAACCCACATTCCCCAAATTTTGAAAGCTATTGAAGCTTTAACGGCTTTGAAAAGTATTGAAGCATATATGGGGAAATTTGAGTGTATTCTCTTAGCCTCAATTTGGCTCAAAGTGCTGACGGTAATCAACCATCGAAACTGGTACTGCAAGCTAGAAATGTCACACTGGACGTGGAAACAGAAAATATACGTAGCCTCATTGATGAGTTGAAGAAGTTCAGGGATCAATGGTCGATCATACTTCAAGAATGTAAAGTTCGGGCAGGGATTATAGGAGTTGTGAATACCTTCGCAGAGAAAAGAAGGAAGATAAGAAAGCGCCAGTTCGATGAATTACCTGGCGAATCACCTGAGTGTGATTCCGAAACTCAATTCAAACAGCAAGTTTTTTACGTTCTTTTGGACTGCTTGATTGGTAACATGACAAGACGTTTCGAAGCCGTAAATGACATTGCGATTCAATTTACGGAAGAAGAGCTCAGAGAAAAGGCAGCGGCATTCTGCACGATTTATGGCATCGATATTTCTACGGATCTAATAGATGAAATCATTCATCTCAAAGCCATCCACTTTGGTAATTTGGGATGTGATTCGCTGTCACCATTTCAACTTCTGAACAAATTTCATGACTTGAAGATGGAAGTATTATTTCCGAACATCTGCATAGCATTAAGAATATTTTGCACACTTCCAGTCAGTGTGGCTGAAGGGGAGCGTTCTTTTAGTCTATTGTCTAGCGTGACAAATTTTTTACGTTCTACTATGAGCCAAAATCGCTTGACAAGCCTTGGAACATTGGCGTTGGAGTCCAGCCTCTAAGCATTAGTTTTGAATCGGTAATTTCCATATTCGCAGACCAAAAAGCACGGAAAGTTTTTCTTGGCTGATTCAAGCTCTTAAAATTTACATATTTAGAAAAAGTTAATGTAAGCAAATCAAACAAAGAAATCTAACAAAGTGCTCCAGTAAATCTTATTTTATATGAAATAAAATTGACAGTGTGAATTGAAAAATTTATGTATGTTATGTTATTTTTTTTTACTGGATTGAGTTTATTTATTAGGGGGGGCGTAAACGCGAACTATCCCAGGGGCCCGGCTCGGCTCTCTGCGGCCCTGTGTATAGGTATCTGTATATCGAAGATGATTCTGTGTTTAGAGCTTCGTGATATTATCGAAAGCCTCTGATCACCATTAGTTTGGGAATGGCTTGGGCAGTTCAGTACTCTCGGGCGCTCGTGTTCACTTATCCTCTGGTTAGGTGGCTACTGGACACATAAAAAATCACCTTTTTTAAACCGTCGCCCAGCTCAGGTCGCTTTCGCATACTTCAGGTGGGTTCCAAATTTTCCTAATTTATTGCGACTCTTCCGCGCGGTTTCCGTACTATTGATATCAAATGGTCGATATTGATTTGCCCGCCTCTAGCCAAGCTCTAATTCCATCGCGAGCATTTGCCGCAGCCTGCTCTTACCAGCGAATTGTTGTCGAGCTATTGGGCGATAAATCGTGGGTAAATAGCGAGGTTCTTCAACGTGCTAGTGGTGGCGGCATCTTGGCCCAAATATATTTGAGTACTATTTTGTGGGTCCCCGTGCCATCTTCCCGAAACTTCTCCCATTACTGCTTCTTGCTGTTCATAATAGCCACCTTAAATTGCTTTGCTCTTCAGCACTAGCTGAGGCGTGATTGCAGAGCGGATATATGTCGATGACAACAACTAGAAACTTCATGTTTATTTTAGACATGTTTTATTTAACATAGGTGAGCCTG
This sequence comes from Eurosta solidaginis, assembly GCA_029619165.1. Classification (NCBI taxonomy): domain Eukaryota; kingdom Metazoa; phylum Arthropoda; class Insecta; order Diptera; family Tephritidae; genus Eurosta; species Eurosta solidaginis. Next base: position 13,034 of record JARSSU010029716.1, read on the forward strand.
CTATGAAAAGGTGGCTTATGACTCAAAAAAGGAATTGCGAGAAACAGCTGTTAAAGATAAACAATGCATTTCTTCAGTTTCTTAGAACTACCGATATCCGCAACACTCCCAAGGTTTTGGCGAGTGCTTTTGTGGCCAAACAACAACAACTAGCCCCAGATCCAAAATGTTTATATTGAAGTGCAAATCACAGTACATATAGCAAAAGTATATGTACACTGAAATCTTTTTAGATTGAAAACATTTTTTTTAAATGTTTAAAGATTCTGATGGTCCCCAATAATGAATAAATTTTTAAATTAAAATAAAGTAAAGTTTAATATCATACCGAATTGCCTTGGCTCATATGGAAGTTTTTTTTTCTTTGCACTTTCATATGAAATACAAATACAAATAAGTGTATATGGGTAAGCGGCTCTGGTGAACATCGTTTAAAAAGGATAGGCGCCAATTAGTTTAGCAAGGCCCAGCACGTCAGCTTTAACCCATTGGGATATGACAAAACCATTAACGATTTCAAATCATCTTCCGGCAGTTATCCTAATTCAGGAGGGACCCACCCATGCTCTACCAACGAAGGCTAATACCGATAGCAATACATATTTGGCAGCATCATTTCCATCAATTCCTAGACAGGGAAGTCGTTAGACTTCTATTCGCCGTATTGCGTACTAACGTTGCAGCGAATCGCACTAGTAACGAACTATTGCATTAACAGTCGGTGCTGAATTTGAGAAAGGCGCAAATCTATTTGAGAAAAGAACAAGAGAAATGTTGATGAACTTCTTTTTTTTGAAATGGGAGAAAACAAAATTCTGATAAAAAGTTGCTAGACCTAAGCACCTCATTCTCTATTACAAAACGAGCGTCCGTGTCACCTCAGAGGCAAATCGCTAGTGTATTTGTAATATACGAGCCTGACCCGTGCGCATCTTGCGCAAGGAATATAAAGTCTCTTATCAAATATCAAAATAAATCAGCTGTTCTATTAACTTACAGCTTGCGCTGCCATCTAGCGTACAATAGCAACTGCCGGTAATGCAGTGCAAATATTCACAATACTGCCAACGCTCTCGCTACAATAAAATTAGCAATCAGTCCAATAAAGCAATACGCACTACGCGCGATATAGTTTTTTAAAAACAAGTTTACTCAGCTTTGGGCATACCAGAAAAGAATGGGGCGTCATCCACAGTTTCCTAAACCGGGACAGTGTAGGGAGCCACGAGCCAGTTACCCTACGTGCTGACAGCCAGCTGACTACAGACCAAGAAGAAGTTGCTAACAAATTTAATACATACTTTACCTCGATTGGTAATTCAAGTTCAACCCTTTGTGATTGTCAGTTGCAGCCAATCTACCCTTATGCCAGTTGCAACTAATAGTTTCTTTTTTAACCCCATATCCAGCTTCGAAATCGCTAAATTATAAAAACATTGACCAACTCTAGCTCTTGCGGCGATGACGGTATTTCAAATAGTTTATTAAAAAAATATCGCTCAATATAGTAGATATACTGAAACATTTATTCAATAAAAGTATAACTCAGGGTGTTTTTCCTGATGATCTTAAATGTGCCATTGTAATCCCGATCTTCAAAAAAGGGGATAAGAGGGACGCACGTAACTACAGGCCCATATCTCTACTCCCATCGATTTCCAAAGTATTGAAAAGGCGGTAAAAATATGCAATTCGGATTTCGATCCAGACTCTCAACAGAGGACGCTCTACTAGATTTCTGTTCAAAGGTGTACAAATGTGTAAAAGCTCTAGATAGTAAAAGTAACTGTGCTGGTTTATTTGTCGACATAACAAAAGCTTTTGATATGGTAGACAGGAATATACTTCTGGAAAAAATACATAGTGCAGGTTTTCGTGGCTTATGTACAAATGGTTTACATCTTATCTGTCTAATAGAATACAAAAAGTTAAAGTGGGTAGTTACTACAGTAGCCTGACAGGAAGTTAATCTGGGCGTACCCCAAAGCTCTGTCCTTGGCCCGGTACTGTTCCTCATTTATATGAATTCATTTTTCAATTCCATTGAAGGGCAACGACTGCCTTTGCAGATGATCTTGCCATTGCGTATAGTACAACGAGTTACTTCGAACTAATATGTGATATTAGCCACGCTGTACATATGCTGAGGACTTGGTTTGCTTACACAAGCTACTAGTTAGTAACAAAACGAAGTGATGTATTTTAGCATTGCTCCCAAAGAATTTGAGGTTTGTGATCTTTTTTTCATTCAGCAGAATGCGCACGTTTTAACATGCATCATATGGCGTGCACTTTGAATGGCACGAAAAGTTCATTTGCAACCAACGTTAAATGCAGTGATAACTGCTTCAGGATTGATGTTGTTGAAAATTTCAAATACCTAGGCATTATAATCGATAATCATTTAAATTGGTCTGCACACATTCAGAAACTAAAACATTACTTTCTGTACACTACCCGTCACCTCTATCGTCTCAAAAAGTGTTGCACTATGTCCACTCTAAAAGCTGTTTACTATGGTCTAGTCCAATCGAAACTTCAATATGGGATTACCTGCTGGGGTGGCGCCTCGGCTAGTAAGTTGTCACCCATTGTAACACTCCAAAAGGGAATTATAAGACGCATATGTGGCGCAAACTACAGGTCTCACGCTATGATATCCTTTAGGAGACTAGATATACTACCATGTCGTCATCTATATTTATTTAAAGTCCTAAAACGTTCTTTATTAGATCGGGGTACTTAGAAAGTTATCCGTCTGAAGTCTACAACCTTAGGAGCAATCTGATTCCATCGGTACAAATCCGCATGCTAGGACATCTCACTTCAGAAGTTTTTATACATACACGTCGTGCAAAATGTTCAACACTCTCCCTACTTCTGTACAAGTTATAAGAAATCTTAACCTATTTCAAAATAAAATAAAAATGTATCTGATTAGTTTTAGCCACTACGATCTAGAAGCCTTGCTGAGGACGTTGTTGTAAGTCATATGTAACTTTTTAACTATATCAACTGTTTCTCTATCGTAATCTTAACTAATTATCTGAATTATTATGAGTTTATTCTATATATATTATTAAAAACTATACACCCCACACTGAAAAAGAATTTTACTATGTGAACTGGCATTTAATACTATTTTAAAAAATTTATTATAAAAAATGCCATGTACCTTTCTTATGCTATAGAGTAATAGAATGTGCTCTTTCAATATTGTAATTTATTTAAAATATGCATTAAGAAATGTTTAATAATAAATAAATAAAATAAAAATAATAGTACAAATAGATTTCCTTGCGTGCTCACAATCGTTTATTTTTAAAAATTATTTTAATAAAATATAACTATGCAAAAGCACTACGAACAAAATTGCCCAAAGCTTTACAACCAAAACATTATTTATAGATTTGGATAAAGAAGAAGCGAAAAAGGGACCTGCACATAAAACAGCAATTAGAAATATATATGATTAAGAGATTTATATATATGACTAGCTTTACCTGGCGTACGTTGTAACGCCCGAGATCGAATGAATGTTGCGTAATTTTTTCTGTTTTGTTTGTGCATAATTTAGTTTATTGTTCTGTAAATTGAATTGAATTTTGTACGCATATTTGATGAGATTTTCGTTTAAAACATTTTATTATTGTATCTTATTGTAATGCAAGTGGGTACACAATATTTTTGGTTTTTCCTTCGGTGCAAAGATAACAAATTTTTGGCGTTCCAACTCTAGAGCAAGCAACATATAGCTGGCCACGAACTCTCTAACTTGAATCCTGCAACAGTAGCGATTGTCCTTGCACTTTGTTGATTGTAATTGCAAAAGCAATGCGTACAGGAAATTGTAAGAGCTTAAAATTTAATGGAAAATCTGTAGGAATCATTGGATCCGTGGTATGAGCACATCTTCCCTTTGCTTGTACCGCTGATGATTGCTGCTTCGATTACATTCGGCATTAATTTCTAAACGCAAAGTTTGGTTCAGTACCAAAAATTCCATTTGTATGGGAGGTGCCACGCCCCTTTTATATATAGAAATTATGCTAAGACTAAAACCTTTGTGTTGATCGAGGGAACCTATAGCCGAAATTTGGTGATGATTGAGTGTGGGAAATACGTTTCCATACCGACACACACACAGAATTTGATTTTTAATATGTATTTGAATTTTTCTAAAAAAAATCATAACTCAAGAATGGCTAAACCGATTTGGGATTTCATCAATACCATCACACCATCACCTCTCCTTCCTGTATCTTTCCTAAAAATTTCATGGCAATCTTTCTATCCGTTCTCGAGTTATGGAGTGACAATCAAAATGTACACTTCTTTTTATATATATAGATTATGAGATGTCAACAAATAAGCAGATAAACACGGGATAGGTGGGCTTAGAATATACCTGTGGCAGGTATGCCTGTCGTAAGAGGCGACTAAAATATCCAATTGCCTCGTAGGGTTATGTAGCCCTTTTAATGTACCGTTTCGAGTGGACGCCAGCGCAATTTATTGATTCTCCAACCCAGTTGTCAACCTCATCAACCCGTGATGAATCCTGTTTCCTAAGCAGCCGAGGGTCTGGCGATCACAAGTTGCTCATTGAACTAGGGAGAACGTACCGGATCTATGTATATATGTATGTACCTATATCCTGCAAAGGACCATCAACATTGATAGCAATCCCCACACACTTCGCTGAGTGTTTTTATCGCTACATCAAACAACAACAAAATGGCGACATATCATTTGACAAATGCTTTCGCCTTCCTGTTTGACATAAGGGCAAAGAAGAAAGAACTCAAGCAGTTTATTTAAAAAATAAAGAAAAACTATGCAGAAATATTTTCTACGAATTCAAATAAACATTTCAAATGCACGCCAAATAAATTGGCTAATACCATTTAGTTGACATTTTGCCTTGTTCATGTCCATTCACAAATTCCATTAGAATACAAAGTAAAGCCACGAAAATACCCCTAAAAATATTAAAGCATTTATAATGATGGACTTATGTACATATATGCAAAATATATATAAATTAGGGTGGCATTTATAAATAACACGATTTTTTTCTGCCATTAATCCCTTGAAACGGTAATAGCAAGATAAAAAATATCTCACGTAAATTTGGCCCGATTTTTACTTAATTTTCATTTTTAATTTCGGAACATCACTAAGCCGCTAGTAAATATATGCTGCGCAACAACAACAACTATGCAAGCGGACGACCTAACAACAGTTGCGCATACTTCGACACTGCAATGCTGTAATACCCTGCAAAAAATGTGATGAGCCAAGGATGAAACCGAGATTGTTTGATCATATCTCATGGAGAGACCAATTTTATAGTAGTTTCCGACGGGTGATAACCACAGGGCCTGATTAACAAGTAGGAAGAATAGGTAGTTGCCTGGGGCCCCCGATTTTAGGGGGCCCCCGAAAAATGAAGAAGACTTTTAAAATAGAACTAGAAATAAATTTTACTCAAATAAATAAAACTCAATTCACCGCATATAAAAGGCGACGACCGACGAACTAGAAAAGGTTCCTAAAAAGAACATTTCCGAATCATTTGACAAATTGTATGAGCGTGCAAAGAGGTTTATCGAAGTGAAAGGAGTATATATTGAATAATAAAAAAAGAATTACCTCAAAATGTACACTGGTTGTGGCATACTTTGCATTGAGTCAGATTTATTGAACAAAATCGATATTGATGATATAATTGATGAGTTTGCCGAAAACAAATGTAGAAAACGACATGTTTAAAATGTAGATAGTAATTTTATTGATATTGTTACATTGTGATAATAACATTTTTATGAAAGGTATACGTTTGTATTATTTAATCGAATAAAGAAGGGAACTTACGTGAAAAAAGTGCCCCTAAATTGATGGTTGCCTAGGACCCCGTTGAGGGGTATTTCGGCCCTAGATAACCATGCAACTGTCAAACAACTTCTAAAAATTATAATAGGTTATGGATCTAGCAGTACTATTTCTAGCTAGTTCTCATATGCCATTAATTCGATCCATCATTACCAGTAGCCGATTTACCATATAGACAACATAGGCAAGATCCTAGGGCAGCAAAATTGAGGGGCGGCAAAATTCGAGTCGATTAATTTTTGAAAAAAAAATTGCATTCGGATTTTGCTGCACCTAAAATAGTATTTTTGTCTGTATATTATAATAAATAATTCATTCTTTTTTATGTATTTCGAAATTAGAATGAAGCTGTAAATTATTTTTCCGCATAGCAGTCGTTATAATTTGCTTAAAACTTCTAATCAGGCGCCTTAGAAACCTAACAGCGTGCCTGTGCGTGCCGTAAAGAAACAGCTGACCCGCAACCCTGAGAATCACAACCATCTAAGAAGTTACCACACTTGACCATCACTGCCAAAAATCGAGCGTGCATTCGATGCAAATCTTGAGCTCGAGCCCTTCTATTCCTCGCAAGTATATTATAATGCATAAAATCTGAAGGTCAAGTCTGGTCGTACATCAAATAATAGGCGGTATATAGTCTTCTGCTTGTTTCGCGCGATAAATTTTCTCTTATCACTGATAAGAAACAGCTAATTAACGAAGATTTACTTACGAAATCCACCATATTGAGCAACTACTACACCCAAGATCTTGAGGAAAATTTGGGAAGTGAAATGCTGTTTTTCAATACTGCATACTGCATCGAAAAGAACATTTCAAATTATTCTCCGCTGGAACTGTTGAAAATGCTGAGACAGCATAATTTGCATATCTATTACCCTAACGTTGACATTGCGTTTCTATGTTGTTTCAATTCCTATTGTAAATTGTAGCGCAGAGAGATCGTTTTGTTTTAACACACGTAAAAAAACTCACCTCAGATCTTCAATGGGCGAAAACAAACTGAATGCTCTTGCGTTGTTGACGATAGAATCAGAGTTGTTTTTATCTATCGATTGTGATGATGTCGTTTGCGAATTCGCAGCTGAAAAATCTAGACGCAAAGAAATGTAAATGAGGAAAGTTAAGGTTAAATTAATAACCAACTACACTGTAATAAAGCAATGAAAATCGTAATAATTGTGTTAAATATTGTTATTGTGAAAATAAGGGCGGCAAGTTATGTATTGCTTAGGGGCGGTGAACATTCAAATACGCCACTGACCATTCCAGAGCTATTGTGATTTAATAAATGAGTTTTGATATCGAATGGTAAAACGTAATGCCCAGTCTAAAGGCGCCATTACTCATACTTAGCATAGACTTGACTTGACTTGAGAACTGTCACTTACAGTTCTGTTAAATGAACATTGCATGTTACTGATTACTCAAAACTTCGCAACACTTAACTTGACTTAGAAGTCTGTTGAATTTTGATTTTCTATGTAGGTTCTAAGTGACGTTTATATTTTGAGATGCCATTTGTTTGTTTCCATTTCATTTTGACATTTTGTCATACAAATTGACATTTATTGATTATGATGCCAGATTGTATGCGCTAAGTGGAGTATAATCAAGGCTAAGCTGCCAAGTTTACGCCAAGTCAAGTCAAGTCTATGCTAAGTATCAGTAATGAGGCCTTAAGACGATAAAGTAAATTCACACACACACATGTATACCGTAACAATGCAACATTATATAAACTATACACACGTGCATAAAAAACAACACTGATTATGAGATACAGATCACGAGAGGTAAATAAGCAACTATTCGCTGTTCGTATATTCTAGACCTTCAGCGAAGATACTGACAAAGCTACTAAATGATATAAAAGCAGTACAATATAAGGAATCAGTAATCAGTTTGATTTCAACACGTTGTTAGTGAAGTACGTGAATTTTTTGAATTGTGAAAGTTTGTCAGTCTTAATGCCCTCCAATACCCATTAACCGCCACCGAAAGGGAGATTTTCATTTAAAAGGACCACCCTAATGAACGTATATGCATATTTTTGTAAATGGCTACATTTATATTTACATAGGTAACGAAAAAAAAGGTACATAAAGATATAAAAAAGATATTTTATGTTGGTTAGAGTTGGCATGTTGATGGTGAAGTGTCGTTGTTGTCCCTAAAACTTTTAGAATATTCGTACTCTCATTTTGGTATATTCATTACTCACTGTCAGTCGACTTTGATAGATAGTGTTTGTTGTCAGCTGCTTTTGCTTTATCTATCTATGCTTTCCATTCGCACAAACTAGCAAGAACTTTTCGATACTTGGAATATACTTATGTACATATTTGTATCATTGTAAATATGTATTGGGCGGCTGCCGTGGTGTGGTGATAGCATGCTCCGCCCACCACACGGAAGATTCTGGGCTCGAGCGCCAGTCAAAGCAATATCAAAAGTTTTTTCAATTAGGGTCGCCCCTCGGCAGTGATTTGGCAAACACTCCGAGTGTACATTTGTATTAATTAAGCGGGGGTTACCCTTATTGCTTTTAAAATGTATGAAAACATTTATTTTAAGTAATTTTTAATTTATGATTTATTTATTAATTTTGGGAAAAATTTAAACAACGGACAAGGCGACAGCAGTTTCGATTATACCTTGTAAATCTCTTAAAAGCCCTTTCTCCGGGGAGTGGGATTTGAACCCGCATTCCTACGATGGTTGAAGTGTTGGTTAATTCTTTGTAGTTCTATAAATAGAACAAAAGCAAAAACAATATCAGTTTCTTTGAAACCGCCTTACCAACAAGCATAATTCTAACACATGATTAAATACAAAATATATACTGTGCAAAAGGAATAAAATATGCAAGGAAGGCAATTGGGATAAAGTTTACAACAACTAAGACATGACTGGACACTGCCTTCTGGCGTCACATGCCTTTAAATTAGGCTTGGTCAGTGATAGCAGATGTAGGAAGTGCGGGTTGGAGGAGGAAACGATCGAGCATGTTCTGTGCTCGTGCCCTGCACTTGCCAGGCTAAGACTCCAGCTATTAGGAGTGATACAGCTGTCAGATCTAGAAGCAGCAAGTGGCTTAAGTTCTAGGAAGCTTCTAGTATTTGCCAAGAGGACGGAGTTATTTTATAACATAGGTCCTGGTTTTTGACAGGCGTTTTCAGTTTGGTCGTTAAAACAAACTTCTGGTAACAATACGGACTCAATCAGTCTATGTGAGGTCCTCATGGACCGACCAGTTCAACCTAACCTAAGGCATGACGTGGCTGAATGCGTTTGTAACAGTTCAGCTATCGTAGGAGTGCGTGTTCAAATCCCACTCCCGGGAGAAAAGGTTTTGAAAAGGATTTACAAGGTATAATCGAAACAGCTGTCGCATTGTCCCTCCGAGTGTACTTTTGCCAAGAAAAGCTTCTCAGTGAAAACTCATCTGGCTTGCAGATGCCTTTAGAAGACGTCGTTAAACATGTAAGTGCCGTACCGCCAATTTTTAGGAAAAATTAAAAGGAGCACGATGAAAATTGGTAGAGAAGCATGGCCTAAAATCTTTTCGGAGGTTATCACGCCTTGTATTTATTTAATACAATGTTGATCTAGGTGTACGATATACTAACCCGTTTTTCTTTTCTACCTATATAAGGAATATGTATTTATTTTGTCTGAATTTCTAATAAACAAAAAAAAATATTTCCTGCTGGCTAATTTTGGGTCGAAACTCTCGAGAAAGAGCGCCGCGACCCACCAGAGGTTTACGATTCACAATTTGAAAACCACTGCCAGAGAGAATTCCTTACTTTGGCACCTGTGTGACACCCCTTTATGGTTTTCAATCGTGTCCAAAATGTATGTGTTATATTTTTGTCTTTGGCATTAAGGTTTAAAGGGATGAGACGGGAAAAATCCGATATCATCATTTATAGGGACTACCTTAGTGTCTATACCTACACATACTTAATTTTCGTTACTTCTTTTATTTATTCTTAGCAGTGCGAAAATTTGCATATAATTTACATATATGCCATCAGAAATTTTTTTCGGCACATTTTGTGTTTTTAAGACTTTCGGAAGAAATCAAAGCAACAAATTGATTGCGTATTTTAATCTTTTAAATACATAAATTAATCTTTAAGAATTTAAATTTATACTTTGAATAAAAGACAACTCAAAAACAATTGGACGCACTCTTTCTTTTATTTGATTTTTGTTTAGTTAATTTTTAGCTGTCGCTCCACTGTCTGTCGTTTGCTTGATTGTCTGTTTAAGTTACTTAGACGCTTATCAGCGTGACTAAATCGCTGATATTTGTTTTAGAGCAGTGGTGCACAACGTCGGCATAGCTTCGAATACAAACGCAACTGTAATAGTAGCCGTGTTTTTTTTATACACGCGTATACGTTTACGTTTGCGCGTGAAAAAAAAACGCCTATCCTCGCTTAGATAATGCTTAGGAGACCCATCTAGCGGCAGTGGTTAAATAACTAGCTACAGCACAGGGTGTACCGAAAAGCGGAGACACAAACCCTCTGATGGCCATAGGGTATAACATATAGCTGAATCAGTTGCGATGAATAGTGGACACACATAGAATAGATAGAATTAGTGTAGAGGGTGAAACAAAAGACGGAAGTGGTATTAGTAAGCTCCAAACGGTCGGCGAACGAGTGTCGGGGATCATCAAATCACTTCAAAGGATTCTTTAAAATACTTAGGAGTGCACATTGACTCTAAGTTAACTTTCAAAGAGCACTTCAGAGCGGTGGGGGAGAAAATTACCAAAGTTAATGGAGCACTTATGCGAATAATTACTAACAATGGTGGTCCGAGCGAAGCTACACGTCAGCTATTGTCCACAGCAACCAGCTCAATAATACTATACGCAGCACCAGTGTGGTATGGATCTAAACGGACCCCACATAAATATATATATTAGCAGCGTACCGACTTGCTGCTTTAAGAATAGCAAGTGCTTATCGGACGGTGTCCGACGACGCGATCCTGGTTCTAACCCGGAAAATCCCAGTGGACTTACTGGCAAGTGAAATGGCCGATCTGTATAACACTAATATCGAGCGACCATCTGAAGAAGACAAGAAAAGAGCAAGGACACAAACAATAGCTAAGTGGCAAGAACGGTGGGAGGCCTCGAGTAAAGGGCGTTGGACTTTCACACTAGTTTGGAACGTAGCTCAATGGAATGAGCGGAAGCACGGCGAACTGAACTACCATCTCACGCAGATAATGAGTGGGCATGGCGGTTTCAAAGAGTATTTATGGAAGCGTAGGATAGAGGAAGATCCTCATTGCCCAATGTGTACCACAGAGTTAGAAAACGCAGAACACGTCATGCTCCACTGCCCCCGTTTCCACGAGGAAAGACTCGCCTTGCATGGAGTCTTTGGGGAGGAACCTACGACGAGAAATTTAGTATCACATATGTGCAACAGGAAAGAGTGCTGGACTGTAGTGAGCAAAATGGCATTTATAGTAATGACACGCCTGATGGATGCTGAGAGGGAGCGCAGAGAAATGCGCATGTGAAGCAGTGGCGATTAAATGGACACTCAGAGCAAATAGCGGGAACCTGGATGCAGGGACAACAGTAGGCTCTTAAAAAATGAGAAATATGGAACGCCATCCCTGAAGTAATGCGAAAGTGGTACCGGGGTGAGCGACGGTTCCAAAACCGGGCTGTTTTTTAGTCTACGGACACACGTTTGCTGAGGTTGGAGAGGGTGAAACATAGACACATATTTCAGTTACATCTGAGTATAATGCGTATTAAATTTAGTAGTACTAATTTTATGCGCAGCAATTTCAGAGGTGTATTTAAAGTTTGACGCTTAGTAGTCCATATAAAGTTTAAGCGTAAACGTCTATATATGTAAAAAAACACAGCTAATATTTGAGAATGTTTGAGTATAGAATTTACACAAGTGGTGTTTACTGCTTGAGGTACAAGCTAAAACCATGGGACTCATACAAGGTGGCATGACCGTGGACTAATGTCAAAATCGTACTGCGTCGGAAGTTGAAGTGTCAAATCATGCTAAAAAAGTACTAATAAGCGGATTTCCGGCAGTGACCTGTTACTGGTCCCGCCTGATTTACTGCTTGCTGTCGCTGTGCTCACACGACATGTAGGTGAATGCCGAATAGATTCCCGAAGCTCTCGAGCGCACCACTGCATTGAAGTATGTATTTGAAATTTAAAACCAAGAGAGAAACTGAGTAATGATCAAAAGATAACAGAATAAAAGTTTTAATAGAGATGAAGATATAAAAAGCAATGAAAAAGAAGGCGTAGAGCGGGTTTACAAGCACGTGCATTCACATAGATCTTACATCATTTAGCATTTTTCTATAAACTAAATACAAACTAATACAAGCAGATGATTATAGAAACAAAACGTTAACGGAGTAATGTTCAACAGCCCATCATTAGCATTATGCTGTTTTCATGTAGTCGGACGTCAAGTTTATACGGCCTTAGAGAATGAAATAAGCTTGAATTAAGTGAAACTTTCAAAGAAGGGCGCGCATGCCGGCTGATGACTTATGTACTTGTGAACGGGAGGGCTCTCAACACGCAACTGATACCCGTTCGAACTGGGAAGGCAGACGTCTTGTTATAAGGAAGAAACGTGACGTCAAACGGCATTAAAGTGAGGAGCTCCAGATGCTGGGTTATAGCAGTAATTCTTGAAAATTATGTCACAAACTCTGTCAGATGACAGATTGTTTCAAGATGGGGGAAAACTTCGGCAGGAACAAAAAGGGCGACCTAGTTATTTAGAGAACACTTCTCCTTATTGTTGGATTAGCACAGAGATGACGAACCCGATTCCGCCAACCGAATTTGACGAAGTGAGAAATAAAATATACCGCCAGTAAGGACGGATAAAACGTGGACCGCAAAGAGCTGGTTAAGAGCAGTCATCAATTTGTATGCATAATATGGTCGGACGATAGGGGCATTCTTCAGATTGGTATTTACATAAGCGTACTCCATCCATTGCACAAAAGACGATCCCACATTCCGAACGAATTACCGTCTTAAGGGAAAGACTGAAATAGAAACTCCCCACGCGGGTTGAGCGAGCAGATAACACAGGTCTGCGACCAAAAACTGCACAGGATTTTTTTACATTTTCTTACAGATTTTGACCTCCTAAAAACAGAAAAAATATTCAAATTATTATATCACATAAGTTTTTATGTATATTGCAGTATCTCTGTTCATTGGTAATAAATAAATAAAGAGGGAGTTTTCACCGGCCCCGACATAAGAAAACTTTTAACGGAACCTTCATTTGTGGAAACTGTGAATGAGAAGGAAAAAGAAGCTTGGGTATCGTTCAAGGACGTATAGTGCGAAAGTTTTTGGGAAATACTAAGGGTCCTAACTATAAAACCATTTTGGCAACAGATGTTAGCAGCATACGGAGCTCAAGGCTGCAAGATGAGCTTGAAGGTCTATTTTTTACACTCTCACATAGACTATTTTCCTGAAAACCTGGGAGCTTACAGTGAAGAGCAGGGGGAGCGATTTCAGCAGGATGTCCGTGATATCGAGAGAAGGTACAAAGGGCGATGGGATGTCACTATGTTTGCTGACTACTGTTGGCTGCTTAAGCGAGAAACTGAAGATGGAAATCGGAAAAGGACTCATCAAAGTATCAGGAAGAGAAGAAGAGGTTTCATAAAGAACATGAATAAGTATATGTATCAAAATAATTGTTTCGTTTGCTTTAAAAAATATTTATTGTTTGAAAATCTATATAAAAAAAAATAAATAAATGTTAGTTAGACTACGCATAACTCAGAACGGATGAACCGATGTCGTTGAAAATTGGTGGAGAGGTAGCTTAGGACCACGAACGGGCATAGGATACTCCTTATACCATTCTAGCTAGGGTCTTGAGATCAAAACGTGGACCTGGGTACTCCTAGGATGTGTTTGTACATATGGGTATCAAATGGAGCTGTTTATGAGTACTTTGATACTGGTTATTTTTCGTACCCCTGGGTGACTAGGGTCTCGACACATAGGCCAAAACGTGGATCAGGTAACACTAGGAGTGTTTTTACATTATGGGTACCAAATTGAAGCTGTTGATGTGTGCTTTAGTGCAGAGTAATTTTTATATCGCTGGGTGACTAGGGTCTTGAGATATAGGCCAAAACGTGGACCCGGATACCCCTACTATGTGTGTGTAATATGGATATAAATGAAAGCTGTTGCTGGAGCTTTAAAGTAATTTCCATTGTCATATTCGATTTAGTTGCATCAACCTGGCAAAACTGATAAATAAGCATGCGAAGCCGAAATAAATACATCAATTAATAATACCCACATACCTATATACATATGTACGTCCTATTCGATTTGCCGGAAATTTGGTGTATTAATTTGCCTGCATTAGTATTTATGATCCTTTTTTCCGGGAACTAGACCAGAGACGCACTAGGACTGGGATTAGGACTAGGACTGGGGCTGAGACTCGGAGTGGGACTGAGACTCGGAATATGGACTGGAACAAAATACATACCACCCTCTGGACTGGCAATAAGGGATGAAGAAGAATGAGAAGAACTTGAGAGAAGAGAAAAGAGGGAAGGAGAGGGAGACTGAGAAAGAGATAGAGTGAGACGAATTAGAGATAGATGAATCGAAAAAACGGAGGGAGAAGTAAATAAAAGGGTTAGAGAAAAATATAATAGGGGGAGGCAGAGTTAGACGGAAAACGCTTATTAAGATGTATGCAGATAGACCAAATTTGGGGCAGAACAACGTCTGCCGGGTCTGCTGTGTTTGAATATAGGAGTGCATTAACCAATTTTGTGTTTGAATTTGCAAAAAATGCTTATGTGATAGAAAAAATGGCCATCACATTTGAAATCAGCACACTTTAATACATATAATTCAGTAAAAAATATCTCATGCAGCTGACAAAAGTTGTTTTTTCGCAGACCTTGTAAGAAGTAACACTGTCGTAAGAAGTGACTAAAATCCACAGGCCCAAAGGCTGGAGAGGCTGGTACTAGAAGGTGCTACAAGCGAAGCGCACCGGGTTCATGTAGTGTGACATGCTTTTGCGGTTACCACAACAACAACAATGACCGAAAAGTTAGACGATTCGATGTATCCTATTAATGCGGCCTCAATCTGAAAAATCTACTGTAAATAAGGTTTAGACCTTATGAGAAGTCCTAGAGAAGACCCGTGATGGGAGAATAGACACGTGCCATATTTTGTAGTTTTATGACTTGCTGTCATCGACAAAAGGATAGGCGCGACTGCAGCCACGTCGTTGTTGACGGAGACAAACACAAAAACTGGACTTCGTCTATGCGGAAACTAGCATCAACAGCAAAAACAATGTCACATAGAATTAAGCGGAGAATAATTCTTGCTACAGATTCTACTTCGTACTAAGTAGACAACTGAAAAGCAAAAGTACTTTCTGGGCGAAAAAAACGCTTTCTAAGTTTTTGTTATCATACGATGTAAGGCTGGGATCATGGGCGGTGTCAAAGGACGTGATGCCGACAGTGAGTATCGAGGTAGGTATGAACTTTATGAATATAGCGCAAAGAATAAAAGCCCGAAGGCTTCGTAGGCTATATTTAAGGAAATACTAGATCTCCCGTCCCGGCCAAAATAGTCTAGGCTGTTAAGCGCCACTAAGTGATGATAATGATGCTGGTCGAGAAGAGCATCTGAACCGCGTTGATTGATATAGTCTATTAGAGTGTGATATTGTTATGTCTGATAGAACAAAGAGGTAAAAAAATCGTTTTAGTTGTGAACTTCATTCTCTCGGAGAAGGGATACAGGGCATTTGCATTGGTGCATTGGCAGCCATTTCAGTGCTGCAGATAT
>JARSSU010029717.1:0-18879 GCA_029619165.1 Eurosta solidaginis
AGTGAGAGTTATTCACTACCGAAGTTTTTGAACATGTATTAAAAATCGACGTCAATCCTTCCATTGAATACTTATTTCTCTATTTTATGCCAAAATCAATAAAGGATGCTACTTATTCCTCAAAAGATACTAAAATATCAAAACTCACAAATAGAATAGTCTTAATTAAAGATTTCGCATATGTGGAGGCAAGTAAACATCGCACATTTTAAAATTGTGTAATTTTCGTCACAAACATATTAATACGCATTTTAGCTATAATAAATTAGTTCCTGACGTATATTTGCTTGCCGGGGAAGCTTTTTTTCACTTCCATTTAAGTTCATCGCGTATAAATAGCAAATTGTTTATTTTCTCGCAATTTTTGACAACAGACCGCCAACCTAAACCCTGTTTTAAAAAATTTAAATCGCGGTGATGTCATTTTAAATTTAAAATACTTTTTTAGAGATAAAATAGTGCATTATAACATACTATAAATCATACTTAATTTAGAACCATGTTTAAACCAATAAAACTACTTTATTTCGACTATGACTACGGGCCAGAGAGTTTAACCTTGCCACTTTGTCCGTTAACATGAAATTTTACTGTTATCTTTGTTTAAGCGGTAAAAGTGGCAAGTGTTGAACGCTAGTAAGCTTCAACCGTAGTCTAAACTACCGCTGAAAAACCGGGTCTTAATGTTGCAATTTCAAGAAGTAATAACTTTGTTGAAGGATAAAGTGTGCTACATATAAATGTCTATGCTTTGATAATTCCCTTGTAAAGACATTAAGATTATAGATTTGCATTGCCAATATTTTCATGACACCATTTGAACAGAAATGGTTGTAGTTTTTAGAAAAGGGAATTTGTCATTTCCTTCATTCTTTTAAATTCCATTAATAAATTGTTTTTCTTTTAATCACACATCATTATTTAAGCCTAAGATATTAGTATGTTAAGTATATTTTTCTTGCAATATGTACTGTCAAATAATTTTTTCAACGCTTTACGCTAACTCGCTACAAAAGCGTTTGATGTAAACGCCAGTTTATCCAAAGTTACTTCAACACAATATCATGCTTATCCTGCGAACCACTTCTGTTCTCTCACCAAGATATCACTGTCCTCGATGTTAAGATATTGTTCAGATATTCGCACTCCCGCCACGGAGAGGCGATTCTGGACACAGCAATGTGTCAAACTTACACTCTCTCCCACTCTCACCTAAAAAGTGCCAGTATAAGACATTATTCAAACAATACGCCCAAAATCTCGGGATAATTAAGGTTGGGGACAACATATACAGAAATTGTTATTTGACTAATTACACACATGGTCAGGTAAAAGGAAAAGTGGGTGGGTATTTTCAAGAGGAGGATAGATTTCTTACTGAGAAAAATTTCATAATCGTAGAGGTCAGCTTCAGTACAAGCACTAGTCGTAAAAGTCATATTTCAGTTTGTTGAGAAACTTTTTAACCACCCTCCCACTGCTAGCGATAGAACGAGTACTGAGTAAGTAGTATCGATACTTTTCCAAAAGTACTCGAGTATTTCGTATCGATACTTTTCCCAGATACTTTACCAAGAGCCGATGGTCTACATGTTTAAGATGAAAAAGTTCAGTCCATTAACACCATAACTTGAGCATTTTACTTAAACCGACTTTTTGATAATGGTGAAATGGGAGACGATTTCTGCATATGGTGGTAAAAGAAAAGTATGTGTTTATTGTCCAGAATCAGTAACTCAAACAAAATTATGAAAAGTTGCTAACCCCATAAAATTTCAATACATTTTAACTTGTCCTACAATAGAGCTTTTTCGTTCTACTGTGAAATCTTGGTGGATGGAGTAAGCAGTTTTACAGCATCGTCGACGATATATTGGTAATGAAAATGGTCGACATTAGATTATATCCATGTATACTTTCAAAAATGGGAAAAAGGAACAATATTTTAACAAATACTTATGAAGTGGTGAAACTTGAGGAGTGAATAAAAAAATTGCGATGTACAGTATAAATTTATTACAATTTTGTAAAATAGGCGTGGCGCCGCTCACATTAAGCAGAAGAAAACTTAAAAGTTTTGCAACCCGTTAATCAAAAGCCGTTGATATCACTTTGCAATATGGTGGAAATATGGTCTTTGATATTATATATAGATCCGATCAAAAGCGGACAAGGACCACGCCTACTTTAAAGAAAAGGGGCTTCCAGTTGTAATCTTAACAAAATTTCCAATATAGATATGGTACGTAACAATACTACCAGAAGATATAGACTTATCAAAAGCTTTTGATTCAGTTAACCACGCCACGTTTGTGCAACAATTGGAAAGGTCCTCCCTTCCACCTAGTCTCAAGAGGTAGATAGCAAATTAGCTGTCTAGTCGGCAGGCATCGGTGCAATTCCGGAACATAACATCTCAAACCAGAAGAATTAAGCACGGTGGTGTTCTATCGCCGCTTTTGTTTAATTTCTACATATCGAAGTTCTCTTAACCACCAGAAGGAGTTAAGGATTCTTTCCTACGCCTATGAGTGTACGATAATGGCTACAGGTCCCGGCCCACCCATCGATGACCTATGTAAAAAAATAAACAACTATCTCCCTGATTTCTCCAGTTTTTTCGCTTCGCGAAACCTAACATTGTCACCGCCCAAATTATAGGCGGCCTTATTTACAACATACACAAAACAAATGTTGACCATATTGGACATCCACGTCGATGGCATTACGATATCTACTACGATTGTGCCTAGAATCCAGAGCCGTAACAAAATCCTCAAATCTCTTGCTGGCATTACCAATCAAAAAGAAATAGGCCGGACGCTAAGGTTATTGAAAATACGGGACTGTTAAAAACCCGCACTCGGAACCGATACGGGCTGTCTTCATATGTCCCCAGAGCACCACCTACATAGTGAGACGGGAGTACTCCCCATTAGGGCGAGAAATGAAATGCTGAACAAACAGTTTCTGTTGAATACATAGAAACCTGGGAATCCCACCAGACATCTAATTGAAGGAACCCGCCCCCAGGGTCTTAAGAAGTCATATCCGCAAGCATTATGAGGAAATCCGGCAAAAACATAAAAAGGTCCTCCGTGATATCCACAAAAAGGTGGCGGACCCCTATGCCAGGAATTGACCGGACAACCCCGTCCTTAAAGTTATATACCCTGAGCTCGCAGAAGAGGAAAGCGATTCCTCTAGGGAGACGCGCGTCACTCTAGCTCAACTTTGATCTCGATACTGTAACAGGCTAAACTCTCGCCTATCCAGGATCAACCACATGACATACCAACCATCTTTTCAACTGCAATGTGGAATCAACGCCTCTAACATCCCTTTCTCTGTGGTGCACCTCTGTTAAAACTGCAGGTTTCGTTGGACTCCCGTTAGAGGATATTAATGACAATTTGTGAGTGGTCGCACCTATTGGGTGAGGCGAATCACTTTTACAACAACAACAACCAGTAGAGATATGGCAGTGCAAATAACATAAGTTCTATTTAGTTAATCTCTCCAAAAAACATTTAATGCCATAAAAAAATACTTGACGTGATTCGCTTCCGAGGAGATTTAGACCCAGCTTCTCTTTCCTTGCTAAACCACTGCCGAGGGGCGACTCTTTCTAGAAAAACTTTTCTAACTGAAATTTTATTTTAACGCTATAAGTCGATCGAACATCTATTAAATCAATGAATGTCCGTGACTTTTCTGTATTCTTAAAATAAATGTAAGAGCACACAAATGGGTATATAATGTTCGGTTTCGTCCAAACATAAACTTCCTTGTTTGTTTTCTATTAAATTCAAAACATACGATCTCATTTTAAAAAAAGTTTCCTCACTTTTGGCAAAAATTCCGAAGAATTCACTTGGATCGAGAATACTCGATACCTTTTAATGAGTATGAGTACTAGCATCGATACTTTGATCGGAGTATTTTATGCGAGTACCGGTATCGATACTTCTTCTAAAAGTTGTATCACTACCGACTACACTCTTCGAACCAGTTCTTGCACAGGACGACGACCCCATTAAGCTCTCTACGTCAATGCTTTGTTCATGGAGCTATTTATCTCCGAAAATTAACACACGAACGTATTGTTGACAGGATCGTTCTGTGCATCAGCGGTATGTCTCTACCGAAAAAGCTCGAACAGTTCTTTTAATACGTAAAAAAATCGAAAGCGTTGCAGGCGCTGGAAACGATACCAAACACTTTTGCCAGATATGTTAGGTATTGGCAAAACAAGAATCGTTTATTTTAATTTTCTTTACACCCAGTATTATTATATTTTTTAATTTGTAGGTAAAAGTTTTAAATAATAAAATGACCTTTTCAAATTTACCGTGACACAAAATTAATTTTTTTCAAATTTGATTAAAAGGGTAAATAGGTTCAAATTTGCAAAAAAAATTTAAATTAGAATCAGAGCAAACATCTCATAAAACACTTCAGGAAAAAATTTTACGACGTGAACGTAGGCCAATTTTTGAGTGGTCAACAGCAAACTTCTTGTACTTCAAGCCAAAAAAATCCCATGTTCTTCCAATTTATAAGGATAAGATCCAGCTTTCCGATTGTTATATGTATTTAAATAAATCTAATATATATTATAAATGGGAAAGTTGGGATGTTTAGATGTTTGGATGTTTGGTTGGTTGGCTGTTTGCCCAGACGTTTGTCTTTGTGACTCAATCACGCAAGAACGGCTGCACCGATTTGGATGAAATTTGGGACACATATAGCCAATAGTCTAGAAGGATCTACTAGCTATATCTTTTTGAAAAGGGGGGAGATCCCCGCCCCCTAGGAACAGTTATAATTTAATTATTTTATTTTTTCGTCCTTGTGACTGAATCACGCCAGAACCGCTACACGGATTTTAATGAAATTTGGGACACAGACAATAGTCTACTAGCGAAATTTTTTTCGGACATGGAAAAGGGGATGGGGGTCCCACGACCCCTTCGAACAATTACTCTCAAATTACAACTTTACGTATACGGGCCTTCACCAATATTACAGACTCAATGGGTCAAATAAGTCGAGGGCTTACAAACTGAGCAGTGACACCCTCCGCCCCCCTCTCCCCCTTCTCGCCCTCTGGTGTAAAATGTATATATATTGTTATAACTCAATATAAATGTTCTTCTTAATCAATAATTTTTAGTATCTGGCTCATACAGATCGAGATCTAAACAATTTTGGAAAAACGATCGGTGGTGGTCTCCGTCTCCTCCCGCCATCCTCCCTCCATCAATTGCTTTTATTAGCTTCACCTGTATCTTTCTTTGTAACTCTTCATTCGCTCCAACGCGCATGCTGCCTTATTAACATGGTTTTATAATTAGCTTCACCTTATTTGTAATCCCGTTAGGGTCATATTGAGACCCTTCCGGGATAATTTCTGAATGGTTTTCGGGATCCCGCCGGGTCATTTCGGGACTTTTTCGGGATTATTTCTGGATCTGGAACATTACGGGACTTTTTTGGGTCAATTTGGGTCCCTTCCGGCATCATTTCTGGATGGTTTTCGGGATCCGTCCGGGATCCCATCGTTGCCATTTCGGGGCTATTTTGGGATCATTTGGGGTATCTTCCGGCATCATTTCTGGATGGATTTCGAGATCCGTCTGGGATCCCGTCGGAGTCATTTCGGGACTTTTTCGGGATCATTTCTGGATGGTTTTCGGGATTCGTCCGGATCCCGTCTGGGTCATTTCGGGACTTTTTCTCGAGTAATACGGTATCATTTGGGGACCCTTTCGGCATCATTTCTGGATGGTTTTCGGGATCCGTCCGGGAACACCCCAGGGTCATTTCGGGACTTTTTCTCGACTGGTACGGGATCATTTGGGGACCCCTCCCGGCATCATTTCTGGATAGTTTTCGGGATCTGTACGGGAACCCATCGGGGTAATTTCGGGACTTTTTCGGGACTATCTTGGGATCATTTGGGGCCCTTTAGGGGTCATTTCATGACTTTTTCTGTATTATTTCGGGATCATTTGCGTACCTTAGACAGCTAAATTTTTGATGATTTCCGGTGTCATTACGTGGTTTTTCGGGGTCATTTTGGGCCATTTCTGGATGGTTTTCGCGATCCGTCGTGGATCCCCTCGAGGTCATTTCCGAACTTTTTCGGGACTATTTCGGGATCATTTTGGTACCCTTCAGGGATCATTTCTGTGTGGTTCTCCGGATAAGTCTAGAATCGTGTCGACGTCATTTCGGGTTTATTTGGATCTATTCCGGGAACTTTTGGAGATCCTTCCGGGGCATATCTGGATGGTTTTCGGGATCCGTCCGCGATAGCGTCGGGGTCATTTCGTGGCTTTTTATGGATAATGTCGGGATCATTTGGGGATCCTATTAGGTTATCAGCTCATTTAGATCTTTTTTTCTCAATTACAAAAATAAAATGCATTAGACAGAAAAAATTTTTTAAACAGATAACTTGATAAGCAGGAATAGCCCATATATTTCAATTTCTCCTTGCGGACGGGGCCGCGGGTAAAGGCTAGTAAATATATAATATGCATATATGTATAAACTATACCACCGTGCACATAACAGTTTCTAATTTACTTATTTAACTTAATGTGCTTAACCGTTTTAAACGGTTATGATCGTCCAACAAGGCGCTCCAGTCGTCATTCGCTCTGCCAACTGGCTCCAATTGGTCCTTCCAGCGGAGTGGGGGCCGTCCTCTTCCTCTGTTTACCGAGGCGGGTTCCGATAAAAACACTTTCTTAGCCGGAGCGTCATCTTTCATTCGCATAACATAACCTAGCCTGCGTAGCCGCTGCGTTTTAATTCGCTGGACTATGTTGATGTCTTCGTAAAGCTCCTACAGCTCATTATTAAAACTTCTTCGGCACTGGCCATCGCCAACGCGTAGAGGTACATAAATCTTTCGAAGAACTTTTCTCTCTAACACTCCCAGAGCCGTTTCATCTGCTGTTGTCATGGTCCATGCTTCTACACCATATAGCAGGACAGGTACGATAAGTGAGTTGTAGAGCATTATTCTCGTTTGGCGAGAGAGCACTCTACTTTTCAATTGCCTATCTAGTCCAAAGTAGCATTTATTGGCAAGATTTATTCTTCGCTGGATTTCAGAGCTGATGCTGTTGTTAGTGTTAATTCTGGTTCCCAATAAACGAAGCATTTTACTATTTCGAAATTATGGCTGCCAACAGTAGCGTGGTGGCCAAGGCGCATATGCGCTGACTCTTTGCTTGGTGACAGCAGGTACTTCGTTTTGTCCTAATTCACCATCAATCCCATCTTTATCGCTTATTTTTCCAGTTTGTTGGAAGCAGAACTTACGGCGCGGGTGTTGAGGCCGATGATATCAATGTCATCGCATATGTCAGTAATTGCACGGCTTTATAGAATATTGTTCCAGAGCGGTTAAGTTCTGCAGCTAGTATAATTTCGCCAGTATCAAATTAAAGAAATCGCAGGGGGTCACCCTGTCTAAAATTTCATTTTGTTTCGAACGGTTCGGAGAGGTCCTACCAAATTCTGACCGAGCTAATGGTGTTGCTCAACGTCATTTTGCACAGCCGCATAAGTTTTGCGGGGAAACCAAATTCAGACATAGAGGCATATAGGCAGCTTCTTTTCGAGCTGTCGAACGCGGCTTTAAAATCGACGAAGAGGTGATGTTTGTCGTTTCTTTTTTCGCGGGTTTTTTTCCAAAATTTGGCGCTTGTGGAAATCTGGTCGACGGTAGATTTATCGGGGCTAACAGGTTCTACTCTTATACCATAAACCCTCCCATCTTACGTTAAAATTTCACCTATGTGGGGGTGATGGTAATGGGTTACACGTCGTGTTTGTGTTTATATGCCCGTCTGTTTGCACGACGTCTGGCTTTGTCTACTGAAGGATGCATTAAAAATTGTCGGCAAAAGGCACTCGCTTTCTTTGGATCTGATAAAGTTTTATCGCCGAAAGTGATGAATACTTTTTCATTGTGTTTTGTTGGATTGGACAACGTTTTGATTGTTGACCATAATTTATCAACACTCGCAAAGAGGTCTTTAAGTGCTCTTCCCATTTGTCACGTTTTTGTTCATTTCCGAGGAGTGGGGCATCGCCGTTTATCGTGCATAAAGTCCGTAATAAAAGAAACGAGTTTCGCTGATGTGAAGCGTTAAAACGTGATTCTTGTTTATTACCGAAATCCATTTCTATTTATACAAAAGTTCTTAATCTAAACATACATACTTACGTTAATGCTTACATACCAAAAGTACATGATTTCATAATAAATAATTGTTCGTCAGCAAATTATTGTATTGACCTACATATTGCCAATAAGATCCGCGCGTAAGCTGGTTGGTATGACGAATCAATATATTGGGCGGTTTGGCAAATGCGAATGAACTCATAGTGGTTATCTGGGTCAGTTAAATATGAACGTGAGTGTGTATGTATATTTGTATTGTTAAGCGCATTCGAAATGAGGTGAACTCCACGCAACACTACACCATCGGCCTTTCAAAAGTGAACGTATATAATTTCGCGCTTAATTATAGACGGTCACTCTAATGTCACTGATATAAGTGTGCCGTGTTGTTTCATTTTACGTTTAATGACCCAGTCAACTTGCTTGGTGTTACCAAATTTTACATTCTTCTTTTTTTTTGTTTTTCACATTCAATTGTAATTTATGTCATAGTGGTGACTTGATGCTATAAAAATTGTTTGTTTATGTGTTTTCTTTTTGCTTTGATTCGTTTGCATTTGCTTTACATATGTACCCGTTGTGCTGACTCTCGTTTTTTATATTCAGTTGAACAGAGCTCACAGAGTATATTAACTTTGATTGGATAACGGTTGGTTGTCCATGTATAAAGGAATCGAGATAGATATAGACTTCCATATATCAAAATCTTCAGTACCGAAAAAAATTTGATTGAGCCATATCCGTCCGTCCGTCCGTTAACACGATAACTTGAGTAAATTTTGAGGTATCTTGATGAAATTTGGTACGTAGGTTTCTGGGCACTCATCTCAGATCGCTATTTAAAATGAAAGATATCGGACTATAACCACGCCCACTTTTCCGATATCGAAAGTTTCGAAAAATCGAAAAAGTGCGATAATTCATTACCAAAGACGGGTAAAGCGATGAAATTTGGTAGGTGAGATGAACTTATGACGCAGAATTGAAAATTAGTAAAATTTTGGACAATGGGCGTGGCACCGCCTACTTTTAAAAGAAAGTAATTTAGAAGCTTTGCAAGCTGTAATTTGGCAGTCGTTGAAGGTATCATGATGAAATTTGGGAGGAACGTTACCCCTATTAATATATGTATGGCTAATAAAAATTAGCAAAATCGGAGAACGACCCGTCAAAATTTTAACAAAAAATTTAATATCTTTACAGTATATAGGTAAATTATGTCAACATTCATCCCCAGTAATGATATGGTGCAACAAAATACAAAAATAAAAGAAAATTTCAAAATGGGCGTGGCTCCACCCTATTTCATTTAATTTGTCTATAATACTTTTAATGCCATAAGTCGAACAAATATTTATAAATCCTTGTGAAATTTGGTAGGGGCATAGAATCTACAACGATAACTGTTTTTTGTGAAAATAGGCGAAATCGGTTGAATACACGCCCAGTTTTATACACAGTCGGCTGTCTGTCCTTCCGCTCGGCCGTTAACAGGATAACTTGAGCAAAAATCGATATATCTTTACTAAACTCAGTTCACGTACTTATCTGAACTCACTTTGTATTGGTAAAAAAAATGGCCGAAATCCGACTTATCCTTTTTCGATATCGAAAATTACGAAAAATGAAAAAAAGCCATAATTCTATACCAAATACGAAGAAAGGGATTAAACATGGTAATTGGATTGGTTTATTGACGCAAAATATAACTTTAGAAAAACCTTTGTAAAATGGGTGTGACACCTACCATTTTAAGTAGAAGAAAATAAAAAAGTTCTGCAGGGCGAAATTAAAAGCCTTTGGAATCTTGGCAGGAATACTGTTCATGGTATTACATACATAAATAAATTAGCGGTACCCCACAGATGATTTTCTGGGTCACCCTGGTCTTCATTTTAGTCGATATCTCGAAAACGCCTTCACATATACAACTACCACCACTCCCTTTTAAAACCCTCATTAACCTTTAATTTGATACCCATATCGTACAAACACATTATAGAGTCACCGCTGGTCCACATTTATGGCGATATCTCGAAAAGGCGTCCACGTATAGAACTAAGGCCCACTCCCTTTTAAAATACTCATTATCACCTTTCGTTTGATAGCCATATTGTACAAACGCATTCTAGAGTCAACCCGATATCCCGAAAATGCGTCCACCTATAGAACTGAGGCCCACTCCCTTTAAAATACTCATTAACACCTTTCATTTGATACCCATATCGTGCAAACAAATTTTGAGTCACCCCTGGTCCACCTTTATGGCGATATCTCGAAATGGCGTCCACCAATAGAACTAAGGCCCACTCCCTTTTAAAATACTCATTGGCACCTTTGGTTTGATACCCATATTGTACAAACGCATTCTAGAGTCGCCCCTGGTCCACCTTTATGGAGATATCCGAAAAGGCGTCCACCTATAGAACTAAGGCCCACTCCCTTTTAAAATACTCATTAACACCTTTCATTTGATACCCATATCGTACAAAAAAATTCTAGAGTCACCTCTGGCCAACCTTTATGGCGATATCTCGAAAAGGCGTCCACCTATAGAACTAAGGTCCACGCCCTTTTAAAATACTCATTAGCATCTTTCAATTGATACCCATATCGTGCAAACAAATTCTAGAGCCACCCCTGGTCCAGCTTTATGTCGATATCTCGAAAAGGCGTCCACCTATAGACCTAAGGCTCACTCCTTTTAAAAATACTCATTTACACCTTTCATTTCATACCCATATCGTACAAACAAATTCTGGAGTCACCCCTGGCCCACCTTTATGACGATATCTCGTAAAGGCGTTCACCTATAGATCTAAGGCCAACTCCATTTTAAAATACTCATTAACACCTTTCATTTGATACCCATATCGTACAAACAAATTCTAGAGTCACCTCTGGCCAAACTTTATGGCGATATCTCGAAAAGGCGTCCACCTATAGAACTAAGGTCCACGCCCTTTTAAAATACTCATTAACATCTTTCAATTGATACCCATATCGTACAAACAAATTCTAGAGTCACCCCTGTTCCACCTTTATGGCGATATCTCGAAAAGGTGTCCACCTATAGAACTAAGGTCCACGCCCTTTTAAAATACTCATTAACACCTTTCAATTGATACCCATATCGTACAAACAAATTCTAGAGTCACCCCTGGTCCACCGTTATATCGATATCTCGAAAAGGCGTCCACCTATAGATCCAAGGCCCCACTCCCTTTTAAAATACTCTTTAACACCTTTCATTTGATACCCATATCGTACAAACAAATTCTAGTGTCAGCCCTGGTCCACCTTTATGGCGATATCCCTAAATGGCGTCCAGTTATAGAACTATGGCCCACTCCCTCTTAAAATACTCTTTAATACTTTCCATTTGATACACATGTCATACAAACACATTCCAGGGTTACCCTAGGTTCATTTTCCTTCATGGTGGTTTTCCCTTATTTTGTCTCCATATCTCTCAACTGAGTATGTAATGTTCGGTTACACCCGAACTTAGCCTTCCTTGCTTGTTTTCTTCATAATATGCTGACTCTGTTTTTTTTCTATTCTACAACTTGTGTTTGAGTTACAAGCAGGTGTTTTATATTGTTTTTAGCCTATTCTTATGGACTGTTATTTCTAGATAAGGTATAAAGTTAAAGTATTGTCCCTACTATTTTCTAAAATATTTTTCCTATTATGTAAAATTATGACCTCTTAAGTTGTGAGGTTTTCTTAAATTTAAATGCATGTGCGGTTCCAGGGGGGTTCAACGTTGTTGTTTGTGGTGTATTATACTATTATTAAATAAATGCAGTCTGCCCCTGAAGAAGCTAAGAAGATTAGCGAAACGTAGGGCTTGAATAGTGGGAGTCCTTTGACTTGCACTAAAGCAAATTTTGGCCATTGCAGCCTATTTCTATTACATACATATGCAAAAAGTGTTGACCAGCTTAATCAAATCTAACCGGGAGAACTTTTTTTGTATTGACTGTAATGAAGTATATAATACGAATCTACATAGTAGTTTCTTATTACACAACGGATTTTTACTAATTCTTAATTTTTCTTGCTTTTTTACTTTATTATTATATATATTTCAAATAAATGTCCTCTCCCCTAGAACGTAAAAAAGCAAAAAAAATGAAAATTTCTAAAAATCCGTTTTGTGATAGGAAACTACTATGTAGATTAGTATTATATACTTCATTACAGTCAATACAAAAAAAGTCCCCCCCCCCTGGAAACGCGCATGCTTAAATGAGACCCGGGCTAGTAAATTTATAATTATTTCTTTAATGTGATATTTCTAATAACTAAAGATGAATGATTCTTATATTAACTACTTTTTTAAACAACGATTTTCATTGTTCATCGAGTTCTACTAAACTAAGAACATATAAAGTACGAAATCTGTCATTAATTATGCGAAAAATTTAATTGATGGAAGAGCTAAGTAGTTATGTACTAGTAGTAGTCCAATTAATGGGCAAAATAATGATACAGTGTACAGTATACTTGTTGGTTTTTTCGTATTTTCCGGAATATATTTTTGATCTTTTACGTCATGCGATTTCTGCGGCGGCCACCAAGACAGAATCGTCATGATTTTTATGAAGAATTATTTTATTTTTTCCGGGATTGTCACATGCACAACCTCTTGGGTTGGTGCGATTATTTGATCATAGAGAACTTGGGTACCTTTTTATTTTATAAATTCGCCTACTGCAGTAAATATTTCATTCTTAATCACCAATTTGCTCCTCAGGACAACTGTGTTTTTATTCTTTACAAGTCCCAGGTTACAGGCACTGCCTGATAAGTAATTGTCCTAAGTCAATTTTATCATTAACAATCAGGTTGCTTGTTTTTCTTACGCTACCATTTTTTTATGAAAAGGAGCGCGACATGTCTCATTGTTGCAAATTTATACAGCGCTTTGTATATTTTTATATGTTCTGTTTGTGACTTTTTCTTCTTTTCGTTTTTTTCTTGTTCTTATTGGCTGGTTTTTTAGTATTTTTTTCTTAGTTTTTGCATATTTCCACTTATAAAGCTTTTTAGTCAAGCAATGCTTGTGAAGAATTACTGTTTTGTCAGGGCTGTGCTCTAAATTTTCTACTTTGACGGCCTTGATAACTTCCATAGGAACTACTATTGTGAAGCTTCCTTTGTCTTTAAAGATATCAGAAGTATTCGAAGAAATTATGCAAATTCTTGATTTCCCATTGAATTTAGGCGGGGCTAATGATTATCTTTGTCTTTAAAGATATCAGAAGTATTCGAAGAAATTATGCAAATTCTTGATTTCCCATTGAATTTAGGTGGGGCTAATGCAGCTGACTTTCCTGTCAATTGAACCATTTTTAAAGTTGCTTTTTGGGGTTTACTATGTGATGAAGGTTTATTTTTAATTGTCTACTGCTCTTCCTCAAATTGGATAAAAGAATTTTAGATGCGGTTTGATGCGGTTTTCAGCTGTCTATATTTAATTTTCATTTAATTTTTGAGTATCGTAGCTATTGCAACGGTCAATAGCACGATTACACCAATCAAACGGCTAGCCAAATATCGGTTCGTTTTTGTCTCTACCTCGGCTAGTGGTTCGTATTTAATTGTTCTGTTTTCTATTTCTTTATTTCCTGAATTACCTGAATTTTCCTTTTCTAATTCATATCCGGCTAATGGTATCATTATGCCGTGTGCTATCTTTGTATACCAAGCCATGTGAAATTCTCTAATATTATTAGAAGACCCGGCAGACGTTGTCCTGCCCTAAATTTGGCCTATCCCCCCTCTTCACTTTTTCCTAATCCTTTAATTCACTCCTCCCTCCATCTTTTTCGCTTCATCTGCATCTTCGTCTCATTCTATCTCTTTCTCAGTCTTCTTCTCTCGTTTCTCTTCTCTCAAGTTTTTCTCCTTCTTCTTCATCTCTTATTGCCAGTCCCAGAGGGCGGTATGTATTTTGTGCCAGTCCCACTCCGAGTCTCAGTCTCAGTTCCAGTCCTAGTCCTAATCCCAGTCCCAGTCCGTCTCTGGTATACTTCCCGGAAAAAAGCATCGTATATACTAATATAGGCAAATTTATATACGAAATTTCAGGCAGGTGGGTATAATTAATTATTGTCTTTATTTCGGCTACGCATGCATATTTATCAGTTTTGCCAGGTTGATGCGACTAAATCGAATATCACAATGACTTTTAGAGCTCTCAGCAGCAGCTTTCATTTGATATCCATAATACACACACATTCTAGGTGTATCCGGGTCCATGTTTTGGCCTATATCTCGAGACCGTAGTCACCCAGCGGTGTAAAATTTACTCTGTACTAAAGCATACATCAACAGCTTCAATTTGATACCCATAATATAAAAACACATTCTAGGTGTATCCGGGTCCACGTTTTGGGCTATATCTCGAGACCCTAGCCTCCCAGTTGTATGAAAATTATCCTGTACTATAGCACTCATCAACAGTTTTCATTTGATATCCATATTGTATAAACACATTCTAGGGGTACCCGGGTCCACGTTTTGGGATATATCTCGAGACCCTAGCCTCCCAGTTGTATGAAAATTCTCCTTTACTATAGCACTCATCAACAGCTTTCATTTGATATCCATATTGTATAAACACATTCTAGGGGTACCCGAGTCCACGTTTTGGGCTATATCTCGAGACCCTAGCCTCCCAGTTGTATGAAAATTATCCTGTACTATAGCACTCATCAACAGCTTTCATTTGATATCCATATTGTATAAACACATTCTAGGGGTACCGGGTCCACGTTTTGGCTATATCTCGAGACCCTAGCCGCCCAGTTGTATGAAAATTATCCTGTACTATAGCACTCATCAACAGCTCTCATTTGATATCCATATGTATAAACACATTCTAGGGGTACCCGGGTCCACGTTTTGGGCTATATCTCGAGACCTTAGCCTCCCAGTTGTATGACAATTATCGTGTACTATAGCACTCATCAACTGTTTTCATTTGATATCCATATTGTATAAACACTTTCTAGGGGTACCCGGGTCCACGTTTTGGGCTATATCTCGAGAACCTAGCCTCCCAGTTGTATGACAATTATCCTGTACTATAGCACTCATCAACTGTTTTCATTTGATATCCATATTGTATAAACACATTCTAGGGGTACCCGGGTCCACGTTTTGGGCTATATCTCGAGACCCCAGCCTCCCAGTTGTATGAAAATTATCCTGTACTATAGCACTCATCAACAGCTTTCATTTGATATCCATATTGTATAAACACATTCTAGGGGGTACCCGGGTCCACGTTTTGGGCTATATCTCGAGACCCTAGCCTCCCAGTTGTATGAAATTATCCTGTACTATAGCACTCATCAACAGCTTTCATTTGATATCCATATTGTATAAACACATTCTAGGGGTACCCGGGTCCACGTTTTGGGCTATATCTCGAGACCCTAGCCTCCCAGTTGTATGAAAATTATCCTGTACTATAGCACTCATCAACAGCTTTCATTTGATATCCATATTGTATAAACACATTCTAGGGGTACCTGGGTCCACGTTTTGGGATATATCTCGAGACCCTAGCCTCCCAGTTGTATGAAAATTCTCCTTTACTATAGCACTCATCAACAGC
Organism: Eurosta solidaginis; assembly: GCA_029619165.1. Classification (NCBI taxonomy): domain Eukaryota; kingdom Metazoa; phylum Arthropoda; class Insecta; order Diptera; family Tephritidae; genus Eurosta; species Eurosta solidaginis. The sequence goes on from JARSSU010029717.1 coordinate 15,840, forward strand.
TTTCATTTGATATCCATATTGTATAAACACATTCTAGGGGTACCCGGGTCCACGTTTTGGGCTATATCTCGAGACCTTAGCCTCCCAGTTGTATGAAAATTATCCTGTACTATAGCACTCATCAACAGCTTTCATTTGACAACCGTATTGTATAAACACATTCTAGGGGTATCCGGGACCACGTTTTGGCCTATATCTCGAGACCCTAGTCACCCAGGGGTGTGAAAATTATCCTGTACTATAGCACTCATCAACAGCTTTCAGTTGATATCTATAATGTATAAACACATTCTAGGGGTACCCGTGTCCACGTTTTGATCTCAAGACCCTAGACACGTAGCGAAAAAAAAGGTAGACGTTGGCCGATTCTCAGACCTACCCAATAGGCTCAGACAATTTAATGAGAATCGGTTCAGCCGTTTCGCAGGAGTTCGGCCTCTAAAACCGTGACAGAAGAATTTTATATATTAGATTTATCTGCTTTTGTGAGAAAGGGGCTAAATTTAATTTTTGATTTTATTCTTTATCCTATGCATTCCATTTTACTTGTTTATTTAGTTAACATGACCAAAGTCTAAGAAAATCGTTGTTCTTATCGGAAAAATTCAACTTACAAAATATTTTAAAAATTAATTTTTATGTCATTTTCAATGATAGCGTTAATATTCTATTTTGTCTTAAAAAAAAATTCCTTTAGATTTTAACATTAAAAAATTTTTTAATAAGGCATTTTAATTTTCTTTGTATTTCCTTACTTTTTTCCAACATTTTTCTTTAAATTTTAATAAAACCTAATTAACTTAAAATCGCAAACTTCCTTTTAATTAAACTAGTCTTACTTAAAAAAAAATTCCTAAGCAAAAACAAAGTGCCCCTAAGGCCGCTCAATTGATTCTACAGATTAAAATATACTTATATTAATTGTGTCCAACTTGCTGCCAGTCTTTTCTTGATGTCTGTTAATGTTTTCTCAACGTCTGTCGCCATTCACGATTTTCCATCAGTATTCCACTTCCTTATGCATCACAAATTTCATTTTATATACCATCCATTATGCTGCTAAAGTAATATGCTGTTCTTTATTGTTGTTGCTGTTGTTGAAAAAGGATTTGGTCGCCTTGTTTGTCTAGATTAATCCATCAATATCTAGCTTCCAATGTTTGTTTTGCTCTCAATGTTTAGCTTCCAATACTTTTGCGTTTGTTTAGAGTATTCGTGGGTTATAAAATGATCCGTGGAATCTCCTCTAGCCAGTTTGTGGCTTTTATTTTTATACTTAAAAAGAAAATTGGCAGGATCTCTTCCAGTCAGATTATTCTAGCAGTTTTGCTGATGTTAATCTAGACTGGCAAGATATTCCTCCAGTTAGATCTTTAGCAGTTTTGCTAATTCCTGATCTATACTGGCAGGATCGCCATGTAATAAATGAAACGAGTTTCGCTGATTTGATGCGTTAAATAGTGATTCCTGTTTATTAGCGATATCCATTTCTATTTATGCAAAAGTGCTTAACCTACATATACATATTTACATTAATGCTTAAATACTAAAAGTACATGATTTCATAATGGATAATTGTTTGTCAGCAAGTTATTGTATTGAACTACATATTGTCAATATGATCCGCGCGTAAGCTGGTTGGTATGACGAATCAATATATTGGGCGGTTTGGCAAATGCGAATGAACTCATAGTGGTTATCTGGGTCAGTTAAATATGAACGTGGGTTTGTACGTATATTTGTAACGTTAAGCGCATTCCAAGTGAGGTCAATTCCATGCAACACTACAAGTCGTATTGACAGGAGAAATATATATTTTCATTATTTCTAGGTAAATATCACCTGGCCGCATGGTTATGCCTTGCGACTGGTCTGCATGGTGTGATGAGTGATAAAGGCAAGGCCACCACCATTGTCACTTGTGCGATCTTTCCTGTGGATGTTATATGTTTGTCTACACAAACAAAGTAGTATGCCGGTTCGAATGCAAGATAATATAAAAACGTATAAGTTTATTGAAGAAGAAAAACCGCATATATGAAGATATATGCGGGTGAAGAATCGAATTTCAAATTAAGAATATAATAAATATCAATAGATATAACAATTTCTAAAATTTAATATTACCGAAAAGTACGTATTGAAGAAAGTAGGTTGAATTGCTGCTCTGGAATGCTGTCTCAACTCAAGTTGAGCGCAGGGTTAACGAACCCTAACTTCGAAAGAGAACCACCGGTAGATTTCCAATTACAGTGCAGCTTTGTGGCGAACAGCTGTGAATGAAGAAACACCAGTGGTTCCTAACTATTGAAGGAGTTAGGCTTCAACATTGCCACCGGCCTTGCAACACGCAGGGGTTGCAACAAACAACTTAGAAGCTAAACACTATATAAAACTAAAAATCATTAAATGCGTGTAAATTAATAAATTGTTGAGTTGTCTTTAATATATCTAGTGCTTTATTATAGTTAAATCTAATTCATTTTCGTATTTTATAAATTCATAATTGCTGCCCGTAGGGGTTAGAATGTAACGGCGACTTACTTATATGATTAATTACCAATCTAGTATAATTCATATATTAAGTTCAATTAAATTTAATACTTAAACCGATGAGAAAATTTAAGTTTACGAAACGGTAGCCATTAGGGGGTCCTGTGCCTTACTATAGCACTCATTCAAAGCTTTCATTTGATATCCATATAGTATAAACAAAGTCTAGGGTACCCGGGTCCACGTTTTGGTATTATCTCGAGACCATATCCTCCCAGTTGTATGAAAAATTATCCTGTACTATAGCACTCTCAGAAGCTTTCATTCGATATCATATTGTATAACCACATCCTAGGGGTACACGGGTCACGTTTAGGTATATTTGGAGACCATAGCCTCCCAGTTGTATGAAAATTATCCTTTACTATAGCATACATCAACAGTTTTAAATGTGATATCCATATTGATAAAAAACATCTAGGGTACCCGGGTTTTTCAGTTTTTGGGCTACATCTCGAGACCCTAGCTTGCAGTTGTATGAAAATTA